>DWMG01003043.1:0-12395 GCA_018244855.1 Elbella merops
GTCCAGCAGTGGACTAAGAAAGGCTGATAATGATGAGGATGACATACGCAAGAGAACCCAAAACAATGTTTCATTTTGTCTGTGTGTCTGTATGTTTGTGCTCACTAATCTCAGAAATTGCTTATCCGATCTGAACGCAGTTTTCAGGATCATATAGAGATGGGCTTCACTTAACATTTGGTGTTTATTCCATTTAAATCGGTTTACAATTACTGAAAAAGTTATGTCAATTTATGTCAATCATCACGTAATATGTACCAAGAAAAATAGAGCTCAGATTTATAAGATCAATCATCATATTAAATAGGGTTCAGCGTAGGCTGGAAGCGCGTCAATTGAACGCGATGCAGCTCCGCGGTTAGGTACCGTACCCGTACCGTCCCCGTACGAAGTCGAGGGTACAGCTAGTTATTTATTATACGTCCAACTGCACATATTTTAGTAATATATGAAAAGAAAAAACCTTATGCTACGGAACCTTTTGGTAAAATAGGATAATACTAACACATGGCCAATTTTAATATACGAGTACATAGTAGAAATAAACAAACCTGTACTAAAAATAGGCGTGTCGATGACATTATCCAAGTCTAGCTTTTGCATTAGATGACGCATGTGAGACCTGAGCGCTTTAAAATTTCGATTATTATTTAAATATTAATAGATTAGGAATTTTAATATAGTAATAATTAGTGTTGTGTACAATAAATACCTTGATTTAAGAAATTTAGGCATTGGTATTTGATGGCGTTCATATTTCGTTGGTACTGGGTTCTATCAACGGTAGAATTTAATTCTATTAATGGCCAATGGTTTTAAAGATATTTTCTAAGTCTTCCTACCCACACCTTGCTAGTGTTACAGTTTTTCATCTAAACCAGTCATCCTGAGAGGAAACTGCGTCCAACAGTGGAACGTTAAAAGGATTAATGATCATGATGATAAAACAAATTAGGATCCTCGACTGAATGTTGCACAAGTAATTTTATTTTATATAAATAAAACCTCAATTTGAATTTACATTAAATATATTCGCGAACATACTACATAATAAAACCGTGACCGGTTGTGAAAAAAAAAAACTTTTTAATAGAGGTTAAAAAACTGGGAATCACTTGGGCGAGATGACGTCTTTCCGCATTGGTCGTTACTGAACATAACTACATATACATATCTATATACCGGAATGTTTATATTTTTCAGTATAAAAAGTATCTATATAAGCATTTATTTACGTGTATATACGTAGTTCAACAATTCTGTGATTAATATAACAAAAGTTCTGCCTACTTTGAGCTCAGATGGCCGTGTGGAGATGTCCCAAGGTTTTAATATTTTATATTTCATTTAGATCAATACGATTACTTTTTTAAATAAAATCCTGTATAAAAAACATCATCAGCTTGTATTATGGCCCTGCTGGGTATAAAGCTTTTCTGAAGCGCTGTAGAGCCACATCCTCGACTAGTGGCTATCACCAGTTACTAGTATACCGTACTAATACCCAAGGTAATAAATAGCCATTAAATTGGCTATTGGCAAGGCTCACCCCCTATTCCATGGGACGTATAACATTACTGGTAAAAAATGAGAGTACTTCCCCTCTCTGCCTAACTCTTCGAAGAAATACAGACTTGATGTTATAGGTATATAGGTGTTAAATAACTCGTTACTTTATAAGTGAGTCAAGAATGTGATCAGCCGATGCAGGCTGGTCCAAGAAATATTAATAAATCGCCGAAACAAGTCCTAATGTCCACTTTCTAAATCCAGCAGCCGCTGGAATTTTATTCGTATTAGCATATGAAAACTTTCATCGCTGATTAAAATACGCGCATCAATATGTCATTTAAAATCGTTTATCTACGTTTTTTGTTATGGAGCGTAAGGCTAATTTTTGTAAAATCCTTATTAAAGCTGTCATTGTCAATGTCACTAATGTCATGTCTATTTTTATATATTTAGAATACAATACTATGTATAGTGTATTATTCGTAAGTAGATATAAAAATAGCTTATAAAAATAATATACTAATTGAAATAGGGAAGTGAGTATTGTAAGTATTTAATGCACTAATTATAATTTGCATATTGAGAATGACATCTGTTTTTTGTAATGAAAAATATAGGAGTGTGATATCAATTTAATTTTTTTTTTTCAAACCAGCCGCTTACATTCCAAGTTCATCCACAATTTTAGTAGTACTTTTTAGCTCATTATTATGTAAAAATGTTATTGTTAAATATTATGTTACAAAGTTAATAACCCGCTATTTACTAGGGCATCGACATGAAAATTATGATTATAATTTTCGTTATATCAACTATGGACATTCCAAAGATATCCAATAATCATTAAGAGCTTGGAATATTAATAATAAATGATAATTCTTTTTTAATGCTACTTTTTTTCATTTCACGATTTAATTATTGCGTTTAAAGTGAATATTGCAATGCAGCAATGCGGCAAGTATATACAGTATTTGAAAAATATTTAATTACCTGAATATGTATATTTTTTTTGCCAGCCAATAATTGCAATATCAAATTCCATACATACACAACGATTTAATTTACTTCGTTAATCCGGAATGTAAACTCCTATATAATATATAATAGAATATATAATAAAATAAAACTAATTAGGACTTTTTCCAGAAATAACAATAATATTTGTATATACCTATATAAGTTAACCACATCAAATGTGTGTGTGATGCATATATTTATGTTATATTCATGTAACAAACATAACATCACGCCTGTAATGCCCGAAGGGGTACGCAGAGGGGTGTGGTACACTCCCACATAACACCAGTTACGTTTACGTCACATGGAATAGGTGGTGAGCATATTGCCATACACCAGAGTCAGATCCATACTCCGAGCCACTACTAGAAATTCTAAAGTAGAAAAATCCAACATCTAAAACATCCAGGTCTACAACCTAAGACTGATCAAATATCGGGCCGGGTACTGTTGGATCCGCGGCTCGCAATCGCAATCGCCTCTCCCCTATTGCGCGCACTCCTTCCGGTCCTGGACCTTCCAAATCCTGCAGCTTCCGCTGTCTTCTTCAGGTCTATAACTTGTTATTGTCTTTTTCTTTCTTCTTATTAAATTTACATATTATTAATACATATTTTATTAATAAAACATATTTATTATAATTTTAAATTATTTATTACTAAACGACCTGGCATAACGACATATTAATAATAAATAATTCACGAACATTATTTAGATTTACAAAAAAAACACAAATTCTAAATGACAGTACATAAATGAAAAATTAAAACGAAATATAATTTTTGGAGATAACTAATGAAGAAAGCATAGATTGAAGGACTCAGCAAAACAGTTTAAAAGAAATGAATATAATTGTTGTTAAATAAACTTTGATAATAATTAATCAGTGCGTCTTGCAACACTTCCAGCTGCATAAATAAATTTAAAATAAAACATAATTAAATATATTGCGTCAATTTCCTGATATGGATTTATATGCTCGAGCAACGTTACTCATACTGACTGGCCCGTTAGTCCAGTGGTTGGTGAACCTCTGACCCTCGGATTCATCCCCAGTCAATCGTGGATTCGATTCCCAGACACAATAAATATTTTGTAATAAGCACAATTATTTGTTCTGTTAGAATAGAAAAATAATTACATAAGTATGTATTTAAAATTGCAATTGCGGAGGATTGCCAGCCCAGGACAAACTTATTAGGACTATGCATATATATATACAAATATAACTCGCAGAAATTAAGTAAACGCGTCACAATGATGACGTAATAGACATGCCTCGCAAGTGCCAAGTTGATTTATGCGTGTTGTATTAACTGACACAAGTGACATTACCCCATATCTTTTTAATTCAGTATCCGGTTATTGTAAATGGCCATGGATGACAACAGCTTCGGGGACTAGTCGTAGTTTTTCATATGAAATAATTATGGTAGGATTCATAGTATGCAATTACTGAATATGTCTAAACATTTTAATATCGTTCACCGAAACACTGATAACATATTTAACTTTTATTGTTATAAATATAATAGTTTTATCTTGAAGTTATTTGTAATTATTGACCAAGACTTTTTAAATTAATAACTACATAATTATATACATATTATTTTACTATTAAACAGTACGTACATCTTTGATTTTATTCGCAAAAATCGTAATTTTTATAAAAAGAAACGGTGGGAAATTGGAAAATGTATTGTAACTCTCTCGTTATCTCTCTCTAAAATCTCGTAAGCGTTGTGCTATATATTTAAAATAATAGGATTGCCAATACTGTGCAAAATTTTAGAATCGAGAAATTCCAGTTACTTTATGCTGCTTCATTTACGAAAGAAATATATACTTATGATAATATGTACTGAGGATGGTAGGGCTGCCAACTCTGTGTAAAAGAGAAAACAGAGAACCGCCAAGGGCGTTACGATGTTTCATTTAGGGTTGTGCTACATACTTAGGTTAACAGGGTTGTCAACTCTGAGTAAAATGAGAGACACTTTACGCTGATTCATCTAGAATTGCAGTATATAATGTATATGGGTTATTAGCGTTCTCAACTAGGTTTGAAATGAGAAAAACACGACGCACAAGGAGATGATACCGGTGCATATAGGGGTGGGCTATATACATCAGACAATGTGGTTGTCAATTCCGTGCGAAAGGAGAAAAAATAAAAACACTGGGAAACGTACTCCGGCTATTTTCGAGTGGTAACGAATCTTTATGGTAATAGGGTTGTCAACTCGGTATACAAAAAGAATGGGAGAAACACCAGGAGCCGTTTGCAGGTTTGTTGTATAGCCTTTTTGTTGCATTGATGCAACGCAACACGTTGCAGGGACGTGCCGGTATGCAAGTGAATTGATAACCCAGAGAATAATAGACTTATGTTTTAACATTGCGACTCGTAAGTTATTTAGGATTGCTTAATTATGTGATTTCGTTGTATCTGTGTTGCGTGATTAAAACAATGAAAAAAAATTGTATTTTGTACACGCCACAACGACGCCGTGAGATAACAGAGCAATGTGTTTTTTTTTACTTTTAAACTCTATTACTGTTTAAATGACTGGCAGGTTTTGGATGAAAAATTCTTAATTCGTAATCTTTATGATTGTCTCGTTTGATGTGTTGCTGCAAACACGACTGCTAAGATAGAGGTCCTCGGTTCGATCCCCGGGGCGGGTATTATTAGATTTTACTAACTTAAAATTAGTAGTACTAGCTCAATCTGGATTTCTGCCCAAGTTACGACTTGATTTCATGATTTTATTTGTAACCTAATTGGTGAAACGTCGGAATGTACTACACTTCTCTACCGATCCCTTCGGGGAAATACCCACGTAATATTGTATTATAAGGATTTATTAAATCGCTCAGTTAACCACGTAGCGTTATTAATTAATTAGCTTAAATTATAGTTCTATTTTCCTTTTACGCCTAACATTAATTATATTACGCCTATTGTCAATTACTCGTATATACACTGACATTTTAAAAAATAATAAATAACACTTGGTACAACAGTAAAAAAAACATCGAAAGAAAACCATCACGTCATACATTAGTCTTGTCCCTAATATTCTCTGAGCCTGGGTAGCCTACCTATCTGCTCTACCCGAAAGTCTGCCAATATATCACCTGAACTCTCCGCATTCAGGGAACAAGAAATGTGTCTAATGTCCTTACGTTTTGCTACCTTACAGAACAATAACGCTTCTCATCATTATCATCACCAACTGTTTTATCATTCCGTATCATATACCATTGGACACAGGTCTCCCTTATAATGAGACTTGTTGAAACCATAGAATGTCACGTTGGTCAAATACGAGTTAGCAGACTTCACACGCCTTGGAGAGGATTATGGAAAATATGTCTGATCAGGGCTCATTTTTATCAAGTCTTAAAAAACCTTAAACAACGTTGCCGTAGCTGGCAACATTATGCAATGTCTAATAACAGTAATTATGTAACAGTTTACTTTTTAAATCATATTCGTGCCCACCGTTCATTATCAGCGCACAATCATCCACAATATCCATTCATTAAAACCAATCCGTATGAATTTAGCTTCAATTTGAATTCAAAGTAACTGAATACAAATCATTATAATCAGTCACCGCGCACCGCTTTTTGTCATTAAATTGACATAATTGAATGATTTAATGAGGTTGCCATTTCACGGTGGTTGGTTTGTTTAAATCCTCTATTTTCAATATTACCTTCACCCGTAAAACTAATATTGGTTTAGTAAGATATCCTACATAAATGTCACATTAACAGGGTATTTTTAATTTTACGCTGGCATCACTGATGAATTTCTATTGGCCTTTTAAATGCTTCTTTAATAACTTTTAAATTTTAAAATGATTAGTAGCATTCTATTCTTCTAGTAGAATTACTAAACCCTAAATTTAGAACCCGGAAAACTCCGGTTTTTAACTTAAAATAATAGTGGGAAAATCAAAATAAATGTTTAATATAGGTATGTATCACCTTTTTGTGGTATAATGTTCAAAATACAAAATTGTTGTACTTTTTTTCAGTCACGATTCCCCTGCTCAACTTTGGCATGGTGCAAGGTTGGCTATCACCTATGATATCAGTTCTGCAGTCACCAGAGGGGCCGTCGCCGGAGCCCTTCACCAACGCGGACATATCCTGGACCGCATCGGTCACCTACATCACTGCGATCATCTTCGGCGCGCCCATGGGACACCTGACTGACAAGTATGGACGGAAGGTCATGACGTTGGCCACTACCCTATCGCTTATTGTAAGTATTGCTAATAATAATAATTTTTGTCGATAAACATTCGTATTTGATTGCAATTGATAGCACCTAATGTTTACTTATCTTTTTAAATATGTACAATCAGCATTTGACAATTGTACAGAAACCAGTAGGGCATATAAAATCTGCTAAAACCAACTGGCTAAGGCAGTAAATACTGCCTAAACCCTGCTCAATAAAAAAAAGAATCATGTACGAGGACAACAGCGGAACAATAAAAAGGTTGATGGTGATAATTTACGACCATTATAAACTGCTCAGTAACAGTATGTAAGCAAATCTGTAGACGTGTAACGCCATCTGTGAACAGCTAGCACAAACTTTTGAATATCCATATCAATATGTTGAGGGTAGAAATTAATTATTATTGCTACATCATCTCGCGAGTTCCTTAGCACGGTAAGCAGAGACCACAAGTACCAAATACCTTTACACTTAAAACCTGACGTACTTCTGCTACATTCATCACAAAAACTAATTACAAAGAAGTTCAATCAGTTTTAGTTGCAGTTCATAGCATTTGAGCTAATTACAGACTGTGATCGTTTTGATATCTCACTGTGGGCGCGGAGCGTGGCTGGACCGAGTAACACACGACAATGAAATGTTATACATTTTTTGGTTTGTTTGTACGTACAAGACTACAAACAGTCCACTTGTAAGCAGTCTGAATATACGTTATAAACATAGGTTTATACTTCATCATCATCAGCCTATCTCAGTCCACTGCTGGACATAGGCCTCACCAAAAAGGGGTTTATGCCCGTAATCTCCACGCTGGGTATGCGGGTTGGAGATCGCAGGGTACAGCTTTTCGCACCGCCGACGCTGCTGCCCATCGGCGGCCAGGGCATTTAGCCGTGCCTATTTAGCCTGCGCTATACCGCAATCAGCCGGTCGCCAGCGCCTCGTCTGTTAAAGCAGGATGCACCACGTGCAGGTGAGGTTGGCTTGGGCTCCTGAGATGGTTGTTGGAACCCCTTACACCCCAGTATAAACTTAGTAGGAATAATGTAACCTGATTCGTCATTGCATCAATTTTATCATTGCACCGTGGGACAAGCGCTCCTTTCACTATGACAAAGTCTATAAACATAGCCTTCGAGTATTGGCAGACCTGACAGATCCAGATTCCAAACCACTTCTAGGAATTTTAAATAAAAAAACCCAATAGTAACTGAACTAGGGATCGAATCTTTGAAACCACACAACCAACCCGGCAATTATATATATTAGGCGAGTTTATATCAATTTATTAATTAATTCATCCATCCTTGGCTCCATTGGTCTACGTCGATTCTTTAACGTAAATAAAACAGTTTCCGTATGTCACCGTATATAACGGAGATAAGTTATAATCGCTGTAATCCCTTGGCCTTTACTCTGTTGTGGCCTTCGGTAACATCAAATGTTTTTGCTGCATGTGTAGGACAAACTGGTTTGTCATTCTTAGCAAATTGACGAAGACAGAAGAGCTCAGCGATAATGCAATGCAAATATTAAATAATGCTGGTATTACGAACTGTGTCCGCGAATTCGTTCATAGCATTTTATGGAATTTATTTTTTCGTATGGAACCCTGTAACTTTTCCTAAAATAAAATTAGCCTAAGTTCATCCCCTTAACATTAGCCGTACTTAAATATATGTAGGTGTCTAATAATTGTTACGTGGAAATACATACGAGTACGAGTATACATATATCACATGAAAAAACATATATACCACGTGGTAATACCCATCCGTAGTTTGTTATCTATAAATTTACATATAATTTTCAAACTTAAGATATAGTATAAACATGTATGTACAAGTATGTACATACGTGTATACTCATATTAGATTATTTTTTTTTGAACATAGATCGCGCCACGCTGGTCACGTTCACTTCGATAGACTTCACACTTTATAGAGAACTCTAAATTATACAGGTTTCCTTACGATACCCGCTCCTTGATCATTATAACAAGTGATATTATTACGTAATTTAAAAACATTATTTTGGATGGAGAAAGGTGCGCGGACGAACTTAAATCCGGAATCAGACTGTTTCTGAAACATGGAAGAGTTCTGATCGTATGGAAACCAAACAGTTCCGGTAAATCTAATGTTGACAAACTCGCGCCAATTAAGAAACGCACTGATAGATTTTAGTTCCGTATCATCGTAAAAATTATCTATAGTAACTGACAAAATGGTTTAAACTAACGGTTAAAATTTTCCGATCACAAAAACGATAATTTATTGGATAACAATAATAAATGGTTTGTTCCTATACAAGTTGAGGTTAACAAAAAATATGCCTTCTTAGTCTATTATCATGGTTTCTTACTTTTATTTTACCTTTTTCGCGGTAGCGGTTAAAATAAGATTAGGAAATGTCACGAAATAAAAAGTCCACGAACGCTTCCTTCCGCCCGCCACAATTGTTATTGAGTCATGCGAGTGTCTTTTATTGTATTGCTAAGCACCACTACAAATTGAATACACCATCTTATAGAAAATGGCTGTCAGATTTAATACTTTTATATTTTATTGCACAAAAAATTATAATTAACATGTAACATTATGTACATTTATTATTATTGTATAATAATTACATTTTACATACACTGTACATGTGATTCTAGAGGAGTAGATGCTTCTAGATAAGACTAATAACTTTAGACGTTGGTTCAAAATAAAAACAAATTAACAGCACGCGCAGATTTCATCACGGTTTTTTTCCTTTACCGTTATTAATAGCTAGTGATACAAAGATAAAAATTATAATAAAGATTTGATCGGATACATCTAGGTTACGAGTCATATATACTGGTTTTCTAAAACAAGACTGCATAGAAAGAATTTGATACCTACTGTAGATGTTACCTTCGTTTTTTATTAACATAAAAAATTTACTAACAAATTTATTATTTGTTAATTATAAATTGGTGTATTCAAATGACGTAAGCTTTGAGATAGGTTTGTTTATATGTTCAGTGTGGATATACACCAAATCTTAATATAGTCCAGCATTGGGTTTTGCCCAAATTCAAATCAGAAGATGGTAACGTAAATAGCGTATAACACGTTTGAGTAACGTCAGCATTTCGTCCACATGTTCAGAGGTTTGTATCTGTACTTCTTGGTGAAATACATAAGTATATATATATTACATACATTATACTTTATATTTTACATACATTATTTTATTATTATTGTATCTCCTTATCGAGGTAGGAAGATAGCTACGTACAACCTACATAACATAAAGTACATTATATACATTTTAAAACTACATAGGTCCAAAATTTCGTTCTCATCGATTCATTAATCTGTATGTTCTATTATATGCATTGAGTGCGCATGCATTACGTCTTAAAATACCATACATACCTTAACTATCAAAGCGTTAGGTGCATACTAGCTATGGCAACTTTCCAGGTGTACTGGCAAATCAAGCTGATGTGCTTGGCGCCATGGGCGTTGATTCTGGCGCGGGCCATCGCTGGCATTCCCTGTTCGGCGTGTTACATCGTGCTGCCGATCTACCTCAAGGAGATCAGCGACATTGACTTGCGAGGAGCACTTGGGTCTCTACTAATACTAAACAGGTCAGTAAACATGTTTGTCACCAAAGTAACAGAAATATTGATTCAAATCTTTTCTATAATATTGACTAACACATAAAAGGATACAACTGATTCAAAGTTATGTACAGGGCTTGCTACTTGCTTTATGATATTTTAATCATTAATCTGATGCATCATATTTAGTTAAAAAGAATACGAAATCAGATAAAAAACTATAAGTAAGATAATTACCGAAACATAACCGAATTTAAAAATTAAATTAAAATTTTAAAAATTAAATTAAAAGAGCTACGACATCAGATAAAAACTATAGGAGTGTTTGTAACATAAAAATTTACATTTATCGATTTTTTGTTTTTGTATTTTGTACAAGGTAGTTTTTAACGTGTAAATAAAGATTTTTAATGAAGACCAAAGTCAGTATGAGGGTTAAGTTTATTTTAATGTCCATGAGAGTTTCGCATACGGAAGTTATGACGCAGTTCGGCAGTCGTTGATACTAAGACGATAAGACGAGACCTATATTAAGAATAAAGCAAACTCCATTTCAATAGTCGATTTTAGTAAAACGGAAGTATCAAAGACAATTGCCCTTTTTTTTAATACTTCCACGGTGGGATATTTATCTACATATCTACTATTGACACACATTAAAAAGGTACTTTATCAAGCAAATCTAAATAGATAAATCATTTTAACAATATCACAGGGTGACCAATCCGATGCTCTTGGTAGACAAGATGATGACCTTCACACCAACTGGCTCCACCTAATATTGAACGATGATATAAACGACTTGAATAGTTAGTAGTAACGGAGACCTCTCTAAACCGGAAGTGCCAATAATAATAATTTGATTTAAAAAAAAAAAAGTAATTAAATTGATAAATTAACCTTGTTTTATCGATTTTATTGTTTCCTTGATACGTAAATATTATATTTATTGTTCAAATATCTGTTTTTGAACAAATTTGTAATAGTAACAGTATAGCAATCATAGCTTAGTGGTTAGAAACGTCTCCTTCGGGGATACGATACGATACGAATCCGATACGACGGCTAAGTCGTTCAGTAGTCAAAGATTATATATATTGTAAATTCTTGACATATTCCCGCAGGAACATTGGCTACCTAACCAGTTACGTGCTGGCCGATCTGCTGAACGTGAGCGCCATGTTGTGGATCGGGCTGCTGGTGCCGGCAGTGGTTTTCTTCATTTTCCTGGCCATGCCTGAAACTCCCGAGTTTCTGGTCAAGAAAGGAAAAGTTGATGTGAGTTCGATAATGCATCTAAATAATTATTTGTCGTCTATTTTTTATTGTTGTGTAAGCAAAAATAAAAGGAATCCCTAAATATTACATTTTCGAATATAAAACATTTGTTTCCACGCATTTTTTTAAATTACAGTATAATATCATTTTTGGAAAACTCTTGCGTGGTAAAATGGAATTTTCCACGCCTAAATGAAAATGCACCTATCCGGAGATACTTCGAATTCACCAGTATTAATTTCATCTTCGTTCCACTAGTGTATCATTAGTAACTATTTAGCATTGTGTTGCTAAATTTAATTGACTATTTATATATGTAAACATCGTCGACCTTTGGCATTTATTTTCGCTTTGACCTTTGCAGGAAGCAAAAAAGGTGCTGGCGTGGCTCCGAGGTGTGAGTGTTATGGACAGGTCTCTAGAGCAAGAGATCGACAACATCGTCAAGGTCGAGAAGCAGACCAAGGCCGATGCCAAATCTGTCTGGAAAATTATATGTAAGTTAACATATTTCTTATAATATTTATATAGCGCTTTGATTTAAAAAACTTGAAATTTGTTCGAACTATAATTGTAATTAAAAATACAAATTATAATTGTAATTTATAATAAATGGTAATAATAATCGACCCATTTATCATTCCATTGTTGGAATACGGGTCTCCTCTCATATTGAGAAGGTTAAGGCCATAGTCCGCCACGCTGGCCAAGTGCGGGTTGGCA
>DWMG01003044.1:0-12395 GCA_018244855.1 Elbella merops
TTAACCTTGGTACGTTTTTATGCGATACTAGTTGTGCTTGCGACTTCGTTTGCATGGGAGTCAAAACTTTTTCTAAAATTAAAGTAGCCTGAGTTACTCCTTGTTACATCAGCAATCTACCAGAGTAAGTCGCGTCAAAATCGGTCCAGCCGTTTCAGAAAGAGGCGGAACACACAGACAAACAAAAATTGTAAAAAATGTTATTTTGATATATGTCCCGTGTATACACTATAAATACATAAGCGTTTAGTAAAAAGCGGTTATTTTAATATTACAAACAGACGCTCCAATTTTATTTATTTGAATAGATGAATTATTAGGTTCGTTAGCGAGACCAGTACTGGCTTATTATATATTATTATTATTGTTTCAACACGCTATGTCATGTCAGTAGTAGGTAGACAGCTAAGTCTTATTTTACAGTAAAATTGTCCCTTTGTTATGTTTAAATTATATTCAATAGGAGAGTCTAGAATTAAAGAATTTGCCGCACATGGTTTAATGAAAGTAAGGTTATCAAACGACAGGAATTTTCCTGGAATGTTTCTAAATTTTACGTCATTATAACAACTAATACGGACACGGAAATATTTTAACTTTGCGTTCAATATAACGCTTTTCTAATAAATTTTTATTCTAATCCGTCAAAAGCGTACTTTTGTGAAGATAACAAACATAAAATAAATTTTATTAACCCAAAACATCTATTTAAAACTTTATACATCCTTGTCATGTCAATCTCAAAATGGGATTTATTGCAAGGAGATAATATTTTCAATAAAAAATGTTAATTACTAATTAGGTCACATATATTACTCACGAACAGAACAATGAAATTGTTCACGATTATATTTTTCTAGTCATGATTTATGACTATGATTCTTATAAAGATTCTATATAATTGCCCATAATCTACTGTTAGTCGCATACTCGTTGACGTGGTGGCTTTCGTGACTGCGTCTAGTTTACGAGATAATACTTAAGCCGAGTCTTCTCTTGCGGAAAATTATGTATCTGTAGCTACTAATGTAATGAATGCATACCTAACAGGCAATTGTTTAAATTAAAAGTTCGATGAAGTCTCAAGGTACTGAAACCGGCGCGCGTGTATCAAGAGAGGAAATAATGATGCGCGTCAGACCTGTAAGGGTAGAGATATTTTGCATTCTGTGCTGTTTGCTCATCTTGTAAGGCACCTGGCGTTGTGATATAATATGAAAATCAGAATAATTACATACTTTACAACATAAAATGTTTTTCACATAGAACTATACTAACCTGTACAAGATATATACCTGATACATACATATTGTAATTTGTATAATAATATTTGTATTGCTGCCTTTATTACATCATCTATTTATTAATTTCTTCCCTTCATAAAGAAACCTCTTGTTTCCTCATTTTGGAATGTCGTAAATTATTAAAATAACTAACTACCGTAAATGTAATTTTAATAGTAAAACTGGTTTTTAACCGGTGCGGTCTCAGTGCGCCCGCTAACTGCATTATAACGAGTGTTATGTTTGACATTAAACAATGTATTTAATTAACAAGTGGTACGAATGTTGAGGAAGATTTTGGAAAAATATTAATTTGGGATATTTCCACACACAGCCGTCTCTTTACAAAGTAGGCAGAGCTTGTGTTATGGAAACAAAACAGCTGATGTACTACATATTTTCTTACCCAGGTACAAGAAATACTTGTGCTCATTACACAAACATATGTATATCCTGAAAGATAATAAAATCCGCTCCAACCTTCGACTGACCAGTCACGGTAACAGACCACGAGACCAACAGGAGGCCAGTCAAACAAAAATAATTGTTATAAACATCTTCCACATGGGAAGGGACTTTAGAAATATTTATATATAATAAAGATATTAATATACTCTTTTATTTATTAATTAACTTTATAAGAAAACTTTAATCTATCATTAGAACTATTATTACTTCGTAGAAACTTGCTCTAGGTAAATGAATTAATGTTGTTAAATCTGTCAAGCGCCATTTCTCTTGAGCCTTCTCGTTTTGAGACCGCGTCCATAGTATAAAGGTAAAAGGTTTCATTTTTTTGTTTTACAATACGCTCGCCTCTGGCTACAATCTCACCTGATGGAAAACTAGATGCAGCCCAGGATGTAGCACGCTTCCCCAGAAAGTGCCTATTCGCTCTCGTCGAGAACAATTCCAGGTTACACGAACCGGGAAAGATGGCGTCGGCAAACAGTTCCACTCAATTGATGAGAGATTTGATTTGTGAATCTAAATATTATGGCTTTCATACATTTATGAGTATACGAGTATATGAGAAATGTATGTGTTGCCTTAATCCACCGCACACCTAGTCTGGTGCTAACATCATACCGTTGCCATGGAAACACATATATACACCCACATACACAGTACATATGTAAGTATGCACCTATTTGTATCTAAATTAACCATTTTTACGCGGGCAACATAAGGCTAATATATGAAACGGATCATGATTTAAACATCGTAAAAACTTGAAAACTTCACATTTTTTGTATAGTAATGCTCACAAAGATGTTTTTTACATTGCTTTAAATGGGCACGCGCATATTTCCATTCGCATGGGCTTAGTTAAATAAATTGTTGAACATAATAGTTCACTATAGTATAATTAAAGATTGATAAATATAATAAAACATTAGTCAAACATGAAATTTAAACTCAACGTTAACCGTGTAATCTTAAGTTTATAATTACATATGTACAGAACACAAATAAAAACTTACAAGGACGTAAGAAAGCGATGAATATACTATAGAAGAAGCACGTCAGGTCTGTAAGACAAATCTGGCGCTCAGTGCTCTCTGTCTACCCCGCAAGAGACCCGACGTCACTATGTCACAGTAATATGTATAAAACAATATTAATAATAATTACTTACGTGTGTGTGTCTGTCAACGGCATGTCTGCTTACCGAATACCGCGAGGAGCGTTATATTGTAGAGACATTGCGTACTAATTATCTAGGGGATCGATTCTTATCTTCATTATATATCAGTAATGTAACACATTATGTAACGCTACCTATCGGGTTGAGCAAACGGCGCCTACGTACTATAACACTCGATGTTTATTACGAGATGTTTCTAGAATAATTAATTGTACAATATGGCTACATTTAGTGGTAGGTATGGTCTAGTCGTTTAGAAATTACACTTCCATTTCGAGGGTACAAATCCATGGTTTCAAATTCTGACGTTTTTTTATTTAGTAATACATGTGCGTTTTAAGATGATAGTGAAAAACATCGTGTGGAAATCCTCACTTCTCAAAGTTATCCCGTATGTTCCTTAAGACGTGTTAAATTTGTTAACCTGCGCTCAACCAGCGTGAGAAAGGTCTTAATTTTCTCATTCTGAAAGCAGACCCGTGTTCAACGGTGGGACGACAAAAAGTTTGGTATCGTTGTCGGAAAATATAAATTTCCTTATGAAACAACAATATAATTGAAGAATCCATTGAAATCTTGTTTTCGTTATAAATATGTAAGTCAACTAATTTCATTTGTTTTTTAATTTCACCATTAAGCCTTCCATGACTCCACCACTGGGCAAGGGTGTCGTCTCAGAATGAGAAGGGTTAAGGCCATTTTAATTTTTTTTTGACCCTTTTTATTGTTCGACTGTAACACAAAGTCTGTCACGCTGACCAACATTTTATAAACTCTAAGATGTGCAGGTTATCTCACGATGTGTTCCCTCACTATTCTACCGTTTTATGACTACACATTAAATTCTCTTTAATCTTAAAACGCACATTTTGCAAGGAGGAGGAGGACGCGCCAGGATTTGGGTACGGGCCACCAGAGTGAGAGATTGATTTATCAAACCACTGCTCTATCACTGTAGCACAATTCGAAAACTACTGAGTGTTAATTTATTTACATGACATAAATCATCATGGCTTAACGTTATAAGCGCTTCTTTAGGTATTGGTAATGAGAATTAAGTCGAGTTCGTGCAAAATTGCGATTCGGGCTTGAAGGTCACCTCACCTTCAGGTATTACGTTAAAATAGATTTACGTTGTTGCATCTAATGCAGTTACGTTCCTTAGTTGTTACTTAAAACTATAATGTTTACATATTTATGTCTCGAATATTTTTAAACACGTTGGTACATTTTGTCTAAATAAGTTTGTCCGCGTTTGCAAGCGTGTGCGTCTGTGTGTATAATTAGTCAAAATTTTAGTTATGTATTTTAATGTTAAACCTCACAAATAAACGTATTATATTTTTGAATGTAACATCACGTTCGTAAGGTAGACAGAGAAACCTGATATTACCCGACCCGGGATCGAACCAAGGATCTCTTGATTGACAATCGCGCTTACAACCACTCGACCAAACAGGCGGTTATATATATTTTTTCAATTATTCTAAAATATTTTTTTTTCTTATTTTGGTGTTCGATTATTTTTTAAGATGTTTAAGCAATTAAATAGTAATGTCTGCAACAGGAAATAATTGTCGGACGAATCTATAATTCGATATCAATACGGAAAAAATATAAAGCCAGGTCAATGACCTACTGTGTTATTATATAATACAAGGAAATATGAACTAAATACTCCTATGCATATTGACTGATAACAGTTTTTCACTATAAAAATAATAGTAATAATAATCGATCCATTATAATCCCACTGTTGATACGGGTCTTCTCTCATATTGAGAGGGTTAAGGCCATAGTCTACCACGCGGGCCAAGTGCGGGTTGGCAGACTTCACTCACCTTAGAAAATATTTTTTTTTATAAATTCTAAGGTGTGCAGGTCTCCTCACGATGTTTTCCTTCACCGTTAGCAAGTGATATTTAAATTTAAAACGGACTTTTGTAAAGAGGTGCGCGCTATGAACCACTAGGCTATCACGACTACATTTTTTTCACTACCTACAATTTAATTCACGCGGAAATTGTATACGGTATTATATTGTTCCTAATGTGTATAAGATTTTCTTTTTAAAGTGTAGATGTGGAATCAGTGCGCTTACTTACGAGTAGCTGCGACTCTCAACAAATTTCAGTTCAATACTGTTTAGGGGTTACGGTGTGGGAAAAATAGAGTTGCTTTTGCGCTGAAGATTTGTACTATGACTTGATGTAGAAGTACATTTACAAACAACTTTTCTTAACTCATTGAAAACAGTGTACCAAACCTTCAATGTATTTGCTTTACCATTATTATTTATATCGTTGCACCAGGTCCTTGACGGGGTCAGCAGAGAGCGCCGAATACCAAATATCTCTTATCTTCACAGACCTAACGCGCTTCTTCTGCCTTCTTTATTTTCTTGGCACCTTGGTTTTAGAGACTTCTGACGCCCCATCAATGAGTATCTGATCTATTTGTTCTAGTTATGTCTCCGTCTCTGAATCGTAACCAAAATGTCAATTTATAGCTGTATGCATATGGATGTAATATGTATAGTTCTCGGGTGATCTGTTATTAAACATTGGACTTTAATAAATTTTCTTATATAAATAAATACACAAAGTACCCATGAAATGGTATTTTAAATCGTTTATTTGGAGGTTTATTGGTGATGATCTCTTCTTGAGGTCACCATCGCGGTCCTTATCACAGTCCAAGGAGCGATGTTTGGATTATAATGTTTGTGAGTGTAGAAGGTTGGCGATTACATGAGTTGTTCTGGATTGGTCCTCAAGCTTCGCGATGCTTCAATCAGTGATCTCATGGGGTACTCCAATCATATTTATTATTAGACTCAGAATTAAATCACCTCAAATTGAAGATGATGAATACATGTCTAAATATACATATATGAATAAATTATGATCAACCACGCATTATTTCTTTCTTTCTTTCTCATTTCATATGTGAATAAAATATAGATCTATATGGATACCCTTTTTATACCAACACATTAAAAACAAACATCTGCTCATTATACGAATACTTGTCTTGGGTGGGATTCGAACGAGACTCGACGACTCAGCAGTCACGTTCCCTGAACATTCGACCAACAGGTCGGTGAAAATATATACGTAACTACGTATATATAAATATTTATTTATTCGACACGATTCCGTCATGGTCGTGGTGCGTCATAAATAAACGAAACACAATTATATAAAAACGGTACTTGCACCTCGAGACGAGACACTTGGCTGTTATATTTTGTTTATTATAATAATTATTTTATTTTATAAAATGACGAAAAAAGCAAACATGGCTAACAGCGGTCGGAAACGAAGAGCTGAGTGTGGAGCTCAGTGACGTTATATTGAAGAGGGCCGAGTTTAACAATGCATGGAAATAGGCCGATGCTGATAATCATAAGAATATAAAAAATAATATGCCAATAGGTGTGGTAAGATCGGCCAACATCGCAACATTCACCCAAGATTTAAATTTTTTATCGAACATGTTCGCCAATGCATTGGCTAGGGAAATTTGTGATGGTATCATTTTTAAGAAACTGCTTAAACGTGGGAGTGTATTACACTCCTCTGCCTACCTCTACGGGGATTGCAGGCTCGATGTTATGGTTATTTTTTATTTTTACTATTAAATGTCACGTTTCAATTCTGCAAAATTTAGAGTTCTCCAAAAAAATTTTTTTCTAAGCCGTGTGAAGTCTGCCGATTCGCACCTTTTTAATTATATAAGTATAAATAGAAAAATTTAACATTGCAGTCGAAATAGAAACAAAACAGCTTCTATTTTCGTTTTAAGGCCGTATTTGCCTACTTTTCCTCATACAGTCCTTAGAGAACGAATGTTTAGTGTGTCTGTTTTCCTGCGCGACTGTTTGTCATGCTCCCGTCGCCTGCGCCCGACGCGATAAAATCGATGCATTTTTAATGCGTTCGTTACTACAACAATGTTTATGAACTGTACTGTGTATGTGCTGTGATTTGTTACTGGTGTCGGGAGTCTTAACTATTAACCTTTGTGCATGCTTACTTTGTAATTGTTTTTAATTTGTGGGGCATAAGAGTATGTATAAATAATATCACTTTAACGAAATTATCGAATTTTATATAAGTATGTCCACGATTTAAAGTGTTTGTCTACTAAATTTATATAGGTTTGTGCCCGGTAATGATATATGACCATAAGTTTATCCTATATTGCGTGGAACCTATTAGAATCTACACTCGGAAGAATTGTTACATACATAATATAATTCGTCTCCATAATATATAATAAAATCCATGTCACTAATCCAGGCTGGCTTAGTTTGATGATGTAAATTTTAGGGCGATAGTCCGCCACGCTGACTAAGTGCGGGACACACTCCACACGCCTTACAAAATATTATGGAGAACTGTACTTGTATGTTTCCAGATTTCGTCAGGAAGTTTCATTACAATGTAAATTTGAGTATAAATTCATATCCGGTTATATGGCTATTGGCTTCTATTATATACGCTTACAAATATTTCAATTTTGCGTAAGAACGTATTCAAACCCAGTATACTACTGCTCGTATTTGATATTAATAACCGGTTTGCTTTAGGCGCGCCGCTTATACAAATACTCTTCGAACTAAGTTCGTTTTCCAATGTATTTTAAAACTGTAGAGCTGCTTGAAAATGGTATGCTTAGTGTGGCAACACCATAAGTGTATTACGACTCGATTATTATCAGTGTTGCCATATACATATGTAAGGGAATTTTAATAAGACAAGATAAGATACGTGTAAGTCCACGTGCAAACATGATTTGTTTTAAATCTCATAACGCGATTGCAAGATTGCTGCAATCATTAGCGGTGCACGTGGAATCCGGAAAAAAATATTATTGTTACGGTCATACATTTATCACTTCTGCCCTTTTTTGTAATGTTTGTTGTCTCATTGTTTATTCCATTGTCTGTAAATGAACAAAGCGAATTGTTAGGCATGCTAAAGGAAATGTTATCTGTTCATATTAAAGTACTCTAAGTGACATCTTGTTTATTTCGATGTCTATGTAACAGTACAGTGTAATGGTATTTAGCTTACGAGCTAACAAATATTTTATGTATACATATTGATTAGGGAACTTGACAGCTAAGTAAGGGATCATGGGTTCACTTTCCATCTAAGACGAGCATTTGTATGATCAGCTCAAGTATTTGACGTGTCTAGATGTAAATAAAATAAATAACAAATTTATACAATCCGTACACACACACGCGCAGAAAACTGAAGCGATCCCATAGATTCAATTTAACTTATTATGGACTCAAGTGTTGGGTGATTTCATGGCTGAATATAATTCTAAATTAGAGTGACAGTGTCTTGGTAATAAGCAAGGGTGAATACGCTTTTTCTAGGAATAAATTTTCCATCTTAGGATGCATCTACGCTTTCCATCCAAAAAGATAACGGCCAAACGCTTGCCTATCTGTATATTATAGTAAAGAGAAATGAACCACTAATTGTAATTTCATGGTACCCGAATGAGTGCATTCGCGGTGACTGAAGGATATTTCAAATAGGCTTCCCTTCGATTTCTGAACACTTTCACAACTGGGTCCGGTGTAGAATGTTGTACTTAAAGATACAGATTTTTAACTGCTCCATATTGCTTCACACTAACGAACGTTTTCATTGACATACATATTCATTTTTTTTACTATCACTGAAATAAATTCTCCATTTCTTTTTGGCGCGCTCAAGGATTTTCGTTTTAATAATGATCTGTTGCGCGATCGTCGTTTCGAGCTAATTTTATTGGAAGTCAACAAATAAGAATTAAATTACATATACCTATGCATACAGACACACAAACACACGCATACACACACACCAACACACACGCACACACTCTCTCTCTCTCACACACACAAACCCACACATTCTAGTATGAAACTTTATTGTTTCTTAAGAATCTATAAAAGTCGACACAGTCTACAGCACAAAAAACATTTTTATTGAATAGACCGATAAACAGGCCGTTAGTAAGTGGTCACCGTCGCCTGTGGACATATGCAATACTCCAGGTGTCACCAGTACGTTCCAGCTCTATGTATTATCTGAACACGCTCAGTCCTAGTTGTTGAGAAGTCTCGCTTCGGAGGTATTAATGAATCACATCACTTACGACGGGAGTTTCCACGTGGAGAACTCGTTTGGAAAGAAAATTTCCGACACAGTGTCTAATAATTACTTGTATTACTTATACTTAATGTTTGTATCTAACTCGTTATTGATTTTATTGT
This sequence comes from Elbella merops, assembly GCA_018244855.1. Lineage (NCBI taxonomy): Eukaryota > Metazoa > Arthropoda > Insecta > Lepidoptera > Hesperiidae > Elbella > Elbella merops. The sequence goes on from DWMG01003044.1 coordinate 9,215, forward strand.
TCATTGTTATCTGAACACTAATCACTGTTAATCTTGGGTTTTTTGGGCAGTTTTTTAAATTGGAAATTTTAATTACTTAAGTACGTTAATTATAACTTAGGTACAGTCGCAATTTCATGTATATTTTTTACATTTCTAATGAGTATTAAGGGTCGATGTTATAATGCACAGTTTTAATATATTATGTAGGTATACATAAAAGAGGTACACTAAAGTTTTAAAATGTTTTTATTTAAGAATTGCCATGATTTTTTTTAATAAATCGTTTTTGAAAAATCACATATATCTGTTCCAAATATGGATAAAATCGGAGTCGTAAAAAATTAGGTTATCTACAGGGTTAATTCTAATTATATCTAAATAGTCAAGTTATTGTCTGCGTTATTCAAACAAATATATAATGGTTAATCGAGATAATCAATAATTTTGCAGGTTTTTTTATTGGGTATAAAGTTAAAAATAGATATTTTAAATAATTCTATTTTTTTTCCTTTATTTAAACTTGTACTTAAAGTACTTAACACGAAAAGTAACTATTTCGAATTTGATTATTTTAGAATCGCTCAACAAATAAGACGACAAATGTTCGTAATAAAGGGTTTATTACACACTCTTCAGTAGTTCTTAATTTTAGCTGAATTTAAATTTTTAGCTGAATATATTTTTTTATTATCAATTGAGCGAAACTATTTTTCATCACTAATAGTTTTCCATTTTCAGTATATTTGAAACAGTTAACAAATATATATATTATTAGCTTATATATAATATCTTTGTACCTTTGATCCTTACTTTTATCCTTACAGACCGCTCCGCTTCCGCTACAACCATTCGCTTTTTTAAATTAAAATAATTTATCTCCGGTTTATTTAGTTTAATCGGTGTTTTAATTATCGTTAATTACACTGAACCAATATCACTGCTTTGTTATTAAATGTTTCGTGAGTATTCGGCGAGGACTTAACTCACGTATGTTTTTTCGGGATAATTAGACTAGTTTCGGATCTACTCAGGGTTCTTTAGCATTTCCCGCCGGTCGCTACAAGCTCGCGGCGGAGACTGGTCTCGTCGGGCTATTCTTCCTGGCACAGATCTCCGATTGGCTTTTGCTCATATATCTCTACGGTGAGGTTGAGAATGATCATAGAAAACATGTCTGCCAACCCGCACATGGCCAGCGTGGCAGACTATGGCCTTAACCCTCTCAATATGATAGGAGACCCGTATTCCAACAGTGGAATTATAATGGGTCGATTATTACTATTATTTTCATTATAAAATAATTAGTTGTGAAAATGTTGAATAAGGAATCAAAAACATCGCTTGTAATGAATGTTCAGATTGGCGTTGTTTCATGCGGAGTGCAATAAGTACCACACGACGTAGCTTATGACCTAGAGTGTTTAACGACAGAGCTCTGCCAGAGCATGTCGCACGTACGGCCGGCTGTCGGCATCTGACTGCTTTGAACCAGCCACGAAGCCGCCGCGACAGCCGACCCGCAGTAATTGGACGACCACTTGATCGCAATATTGGTAGCGTACAAATAAATACCGTTCAGACCCCAACAGGTTCTGACGGTGATAAGTAGATCGATGTGATGAAATTGCGATTGCAAAAAGCCATATTTCTGGCGCAAATCACCAGTCAGTACAAAGAATGTGGTATAAAGTATACAAGACACATTAACTTTGTTTAAGCCATATCTGGAATAGGTGATGATTTGTGTTAAATTACTGTGTGACATTACGTACATTTATATTTTAATCATAGGTTGTGTCAAGTGGATTGGTCGCCGCTTTGTTACACGTGTGCCTAATATTAAATACAAAAATTGTTGCCGTCATTTAAAAAATATTAATACTTGACTGATACTGTTACACTTTCCGTATAATATAACACAAAAAACGTAGATTTAATATTTTGTAAGGGCGGTAATAACAAAAAAATTATTTCAATTCTCGATCTCATTAAATATGACATGAAAAACTTTTAAATTTTCTTTTTTTTTAAATGTTTTTCTTGATGTAATTATTTATTGTGTCGCCTCAAAGCTAAAAAATGTTGAGAATTAATTATAGTAACATAACAAGAGCCGTTCGGACGGTGGGCCGAATAGTTGTGCGTCAACGTAGCGGACGCCTGTCTCGGTGACTTGTTACAAAGATGAATCGGCGTCACATTCTCGAATACGATTTTTTTTTATATGCCAAAGCGACTTTAATTATTGACCTTTATGATAGTCAAGTTGATATCATGCCAAATAGTAGCTTTTTTTCATTAATACTGTAAATTTATAAGAAACAATTAATAGAAAGTTATTATAATAAAATATTTAAATGGCATCAAAGTTACAAATACAAACATAATAATATTCTACGCCTATTTAAGCTTTCGTTACAAATATCACATTTTATTGACTAATTTAAATGTCAAACTCAATGTTAAAATCTCGCCAAAAATAAGATCTTCATTACATTGGTGAGTTACGAAGACTACAAGCATACGAAATTCTATATCAATATAGCTGTAAATATGAGAAACCTTTATTAATTACTCAAACACTAAGACCTAGAGAATTAACAATATCAATAAAAAGACGTTTTATATTAATTCATGCATATTGTACATAGAAAAATTAAAAATTGTACTTAGAAAAATTAAAAAAAATGAAACCTGACCTAATTATACGAGAATAGTAAAAAATTTGTTCTTTATTTTAATAATCACTTGGCTTCTTACGAATGTCATTCGTCCATGTACCGAAAGACGTTTAGGTATGTGTTGGTACATGTACGAATGGGATTTTTCTGACCACCGGGCGCCTTCCTCACGAGGACACGGGCTGTCGTGTAACTGTGACATATCAGCGACGGATTCCTCTACACAATGTCTCGTAATCCCACATTCGGGACGGGTCGTGTCCGCTATTTATCCGCGTCCCAGCGACCAGCTTCTGCTTTTCTGTTTTGTGTTAAACAATATCACAATTATCAACATAGTGTAATAACACTTTTGCTGGCTTTACATGTTATTTTTTACCTTGGAAATGGGTCCTTTCTGGCCATCCCATAAGGAACCAAGATGATCATATGTTAATAATATTTACTATAATTCTTGCCTGCCTTGACTGCCTCGTTGGTCGAGTGGTTGCAAGCGCGACTGCCGATCGGGAGGTCCT
>DWMG01003045.1:0-12394 GCA_018244855.1 Elbella merops
GGGATGACTCGCAGATGGTCCATGAGATTATTTTCTATATTATATTATATTATTTGAGATTCTTTCATTTGATCGACTACATAACTCCGCCTTTAGTCCCATTATAATATGTTATGATCTATATCTGTCCATATCTATGATATACATATATCTTCCAATAAATTTTGTGCACCAGCTTCTTCAAAATCAGACTGTTATTCCCACCACGAAACCTTTTGTGCATCTTGATTGTTCATTTCCTTCGTGGATCGCCGCGTGTCGGTTTCCTAAAAAAGATATTAGTTTACTAAAAAATATAAAATAAAAAACGTCACCCAAAAATAATAAAAACATAATAAATATTAATGCTTTTACGTTATTTACATCAAAATAACATTATATACAACTAAAATTAATAATATTTCAACGACACTAAAATACCAGACACATGAATTTTACCTACGTCAGTAGTCGCGCAGTGAGCAATTTGCCGCCAAACGCGACACACTGATAATAACCGCTTCCTCCTGCGATCTCCTGCGAACTGAATTTCTTCTAATTTCTAAAACAACGAGCTGAGGCACAGAGGGGCAGCTACGCTTGACTATGACAAAAGTATCGTTTATAAAATAATACGATTTTTTCGTCGCGGGCAGCAAAATGCTCATAGCGCGAGCACTCTAGGGCTAGTATAACACAGACTCTTTTCCAGCCTACTTTGTGATCATAATTACAGAATTATGGTGTGGAAATTTCCGAAGTTTTTTATTATTATTCTCTGCAACGAACATAGTCCCAATGTTACAATAAAGAAGTTTAAAAAGTTTAGAGCCTTGCACAAGTGTGGTTAACTCTACCCTTGAACAGTCCAATTAGTATAGTCCTGAAGTTGGCATAAAACAGAATTAATAAAGGATGAGACCCCTGCACTGTTGTGGTTAGCATTAGCATGAGAACTAGTTCTGTAGTCTGATGACAATTGTGATTGCCACCTTTTTCAAATATAACTTCTGGGTATGGTTTTATCACATTCACTCATCCAAAAGCTTAAATGTACACATTGTTTACAATCTGGAACAGCGCCAGTATTACAGGGTGCAAGTTTTGCTGCTTACTGACATCTGACTTTATCTGACACTATCAGTCTTGTTCAAAGTTTGTTACACATTGCAGATTGTCTATCTCTACTATTATTATTATAAGGTTTCGCTAGGTTTCTTGCCGATAGACAGAAACATCAAGAGCCAAATATTTTTGACCTTACAGACCTGATGTGTTTTTTTACATTCATTTCTCTCTCTGTACATAAATGTTATCTTTACTACGTTTACATAAATAAATATTTGCGAGTTTCTATTGAAGATTTGCTTTCGTATGTCATTTCAGCGACGAATTGGAAAACGACTCGTGGGACACAGGAATGGACGCGGAAATGCAGGCTGGCTTCTTGGAATTTCTCAAGATATCGAATCAGATTAAACGATAACCACCTGTTTAGGTAACAGAAATGACCTTTTAAAAGACTAGTTCGAGCCTTCTTATTTTAGAACAATAGTGAAAAACTATGAAAAAAATATATAAAAACTTTTAAAAACCTACAAAAAGATTTATCAGTGAAAGACCTATTTTGTAATCACTCTAGATGTTCCCATGATATAAAATGTTTAACAAAGCTGTGTACTAGAAGTGATAACTGTGTTACTAGAAGTGACTCACTTTATGCATGCAACACTTAACCCTAACTTCATACATAAGCGAAAAAAAACTCACAAATGTACAATATCGCTGGATTAAAATATCTATTATAGTTTATATAGAGTGGTTCAATGTAAGGAATTATAAAGTGGTCAAATTAATTCATTTTATTTTTTAGCTTTTATTCTAATGAAGTTAATTGTATGTGTACTTTAGTTGTGGAATTATTTTTAATGTTTGCAAATTTATTTCATATCCTGTATACATAAAATCACATATACAGTAAATATCACGTTCAAATTTATTTTCCTTTTAAAACAGATATAATATAATATAAATATTAAATGACTAAATGTGAACAAGTATGATCAGTGTATTTATGGTTCTATTCATACTCTTTACTTCAATAAACCTATTTAATTTTTGTAATGGCAATATTTCTGTGCAATTTAATGAAATAAAATTAAATTAAACTATTTAAATTCAAATGCTTGTTTACAATAAGTCTCTGCAAAATAAAAAATACAATAAACCTGTTTCATTATATATTTTTTGTAAGGCATGACAATAAATATGAAAGTTATAATCAATCTTAGCAACCATTGACAAGTAGTGTTTGGTTTTACAGCACATGTTAAATTGTAGATGTTTTAACTTATGAATGCTGTATGATAGACTGTAATAAATAGTCTCGAACATGAAATTGAAATGACCCAAAATGGATTCCTTTCAATCATCAATGACTTTGAAAAATATTATCTCTCTATGGTATATAACCGAACCAGGTTAGACCATTTTAGAAAAATCATTCATTGATGCCCCAATCACGTGTTTTAACTGTGAGTGATCTTTATGTGGTGACATTAGTTATGGTTTTTTTAACTATAAATTACCTGTGATAGCTTTTGTGAAAAATATATCATTCAAATATAATGCTATTATTATATCATTTCGGTTTCTTGTAATCCAAAAACAATTTATTGGTAAGTAAAAAATAGATTTGTTACTCTATTTCTTTTACCGTTAAATGTTATAAACATTTTTCTTGCTTTTTAAATAACTGTATTAGTTTGGAACGCTTCATACATTTTGCGATCGATTAAACAATATACTTGTAACCCAGAAAAAAATCCATTAAATTCACATTGTCTATGTCTGGGACAGTTCAGTTCATAATTTTTTGTGTAAAGAGAGTGAAATGTTTGTTAATAGGTATTAAATAAATATTGTGTTTTCGAAAAAGATGTAATTATGACAAAGAAAATCAAAGTAATCAATCATCTCATATAACAACTAGAGCAATACGTAATAAAAAAGTTTTCAAATGGTTTTAAAATATTTTAATTCATATCATATAAATATATCACTTTAATTTTGCAAATATGTAAATGCAGTTGTTATATAGAAAAAGACAAGTTTTGTTTGGAATAATTCCCCAACATTCCGTGAAGATTGACATTGGTCCATATGTTATGCATTTAACATTTCTGTGTCCACAATAACTTGAGCATAATAATAGGGTGAACAAGAGAACTATATTTCGAAATACTCTCTTAGGATAAATCATAATTGTGTCCATATTTGATTTTTGTTTTTCTACCCTATGTATTAAATGTTATTATTATCGTTAAGCTTTATGTCTTCGAAGTCTGATATAGTGATTAGATTTAAAAAAATATCTTTTCTAAATGCAACATAATTGAAACGAAAAAATATCATTTTGTTATGGTATCTCATGAGCATTTGTATAATGTGAAAATGATCTAGCAATGATGCCAAATGTGCTTTTTATCTAATGACATTTAACAAACACAAAATGAAATAATTTCTTTGCAGTTACTTCGCAAGCTACAAATTTGTAACAGAAATGTAGAACCACTTGCGCATTTCATAATAATAAAAGGAAATTTTTATATGTATGCAATATTGGATTTATTTATTTTGAAACAATTAGGTGAATGTTTGTAATATTCCATTGCATTTTTGTTGCATATTATGAATGTTATAAGAATAAATGGATATTTTAATAAAAGTCATTTAAATAAAATTCTTGTTTGGATTGCTAATTCCCAAATATTACAAAAAAATATTTAGTGTATATAATCGCAAAGGTGTAGGCATGGACTGTAGTAGACAACCACGTTTCAATAGGTACGTTTATCACCATGGAATAGGGGGTAAGTCTATTGCCATACACTGAGCATGGATGTAGACTTCACGTCTCTATTAGAAATTTCTACTAGAAAATCTAAGTTACAGAAATGTAATATTACCTGATTGGGGAATCGAACCCAGGACCTTTCGATCTAAAGACGCGTTTGCAATCATTCGCGCAATGATACAGACAGTATTCCAAAATTTTCATGAATACTCAAATATATTGATTTCGGCATAAAAAATTGCATTAATAATGTTGCATGTTTGGAAAAAAAATGAACGATTTTTAAAGATCAGTTTATTTTTTTTAATGTACAAAAAGTATATTATTATGCATCTGGTAACACTTTGTATGGGTTGAGAATACCGTTCGGGTCTAAGGTTTTTTTCAGATCACGCATCAGTTGTAGCGCAGATGCGTCCTTACTATAATGAATAAACTGCGGCTTTCGAAAACCTACTCCATGTTCTGCACTTATAGACCCATTTAACTTGGCCACCTCTTCAAAGATGTAAGGTTCCAGCAAGGAATATATTTCTTTGGAATACTTCGGCACTGTCACATTAATGTGAATGTTACCATCACCTGAAATTTATCAAAACATTTAAATCAGACGATGATTAAAACTGGTAACCGTTTCAGTCAGTTATTTCAACCGAATATTTTTTCTAGAACACACTCCGGCTAAGGAACTATTATAGTATCGTACTTATTATTAGACGCCATTACTTTTGCAGTTGCTCAAATAATCACATATGCTTCATGCATTATTTAGACATACATACATCGCAAAATGTGAACAATATTGTTTGAATATGACAAACTTTATAACATAACGTAAACGTAACTTCACGCCTGTAATCCCTGAAGAAGTAGGCAGAGGAATTCAGAACACTCCCACGTTTTACCGGTTACGTTTACGTCCCACTATGGAATAGGTGGTGAGCCTATTGCCATGCATCGGGTACACATCCAGACTTCGAACCACTACTAGAAAATCTAAATTAGAAAATTTTGTAGTGTTCGACCCGGGAATCGAATCCGGGACCTCCTAATCGGCAGTCGCACTTGCAACCAACACGACCAACAAGGCAGTCAATATAACATAACACCTTATTTAAATGGCAACCTTTTTTTCTAATTCAACATCATTTACCTAGAATACAATAAATTAAAAGGCAGATAATATCGTACTGAATAACACATACCAACATGTCCATAACCGTAAACGTTCTTGACTTTGACCCCCAGCTTCTTTCGCAACGACAACACAATATCGTAATAGTTCCTCAAGGGTATTGATACATCGTACTTGAACACGTAACCATCGAGAAGCCCCGCGCCGGCTATATTTTCGCGGAGATGCCAAATATTCTGTGAAAAATAAACTCAAGTCATGAAAATATGACTGTAATTTCTGGCTGTGTAACTGTACAATTATGTGTTACATTGATAAATTTGTCCCAAGCTAAATACGCACTTTGATCTGTTTTTCCAAACGCGCCATAAGGAGAAAAAATTCAAGAACCTTTCCTTTTTAGGCAACAATATACAGACTCTTTTGGTTACGTTTGATAGCCAAATTCTGTTTGCACGTTACTGTTACATATAGTAAATTCGTATTATTTTTAGCTCCGTATACAACGTAAGGAAAGTCACGAATACGGCAGGGACAGCGCAAACCATAAAGTCATGTATACTACAAATAAATATAATTAAAGTGTCTATTTTATAAGTAGTAACTAAGTCTAAGTGTGTATATAATATTCCGCTTTTTACGATGTGTACGATTGTGATAATCCATATGTACGAGTATGTATGGAGGGCATATATATTTCTTACAATTTTTGCCTGTCTGTCTGTTTGTTCCGATTAATCTCTAGAACGGCTGGACCGATTGTGACGGGACTTTCACGGCAGATAGCTGATGTAATAAGAAGTAACTTAAGCTACTTTAATCTTACAAAAAGTTTTGACTCCCATGCGAACGAAGTCGCAGGCACAGCTAGTAAAAAATAAAACAGGGACATAATATTATAATTTTAAACATTTTGACATCGACACTGCATGGAATGAAGTAGGATGATATGTATATCATTAGCCATCAGACTATCAAAAACCAATCTTACCATCGTAACAGATTTAGATAAATGTAACAAATAACAGTAATCACTTTTATAGAATACCGTAATTAATTTAATAGATATGATGATATACGTGTCTGAAGATAGATAAATACAGAAAAGCACGTCATGTCTGTAAAGACAAAAATATTTACACTCGATGCTCTCTACCTACCCATTAAAGCACCTGGTGTGAGGATAAAACAATAATAAAATTAATAATTTCATGTATAACGGTTGACGAATGTAATAATGAATTTTACCTTCATTTTTGTTGGCTCTGATGTTATGGTACCATCTATAATAAGACCACTCTCCATTTCCTTTGAAAGAAAACGCGTCAGTTTTTCATTATCATGATCTTCATCACTTCCGTGCGTTTCAACCAGTACATAGAATGGATAATCCGAAATAGGGTTCCTATTTTGAAAACACATGTAGTTTAGTAATTTGTAAGTGAATTTTTAAAACATACCAAAAGTATCCATCGTATATATGTAGGTATGTATCACGTTCATTTTATAATTTATTATAGTAATATTCATAATTATTTTTTTTAGTAAGTATATTATATTATATTATAGAAAAGCTCTTATATAGAAAAAACACAAAATATTTGTGACTATTTTACTATAAAACGTTTCGAGAGTACTTATACACATGATTATATATGTACCGGCTTAACTCACGTGCATTTATTCGGGATTGCCCGACTAGTTTCGGTGTACGAGGTCCTTCCTTATGAGCTCCCGCCGTTTGCAGGGAGGTCGCGGCGGTCCCGAAAAACGCACGTGATTTATGCCCGTATTTATGTGACCATATATTATTATAAGCGAATGATAATAGGCCAATCGCGTATTAGACAAACTGCAACTTACGGGATTTTTAAATTTTCAACGGTCGATTTAATGGCGTAGTTGTCGGCCATTTCGAAAGCAGATAGAATTTCTCCCAAAGACAATTTTGCGCTTTTGTACAGATGTAGTACATGTTCAAAGCTTTTCAAGCCTAAAAGATGATCTTATTATATTTCTATGAAATTATTAGAGATTATAGGGGCTAGTATTACGTTCCTTATATAATATTTTTTTAATTTTATCAATTAAATAGAAAATTTTCAATAATAAGTTAATAAATTGGAATTTAACGTAAAGGTAACATCAGGCCTATAAGCCCCGAAGTGGTAGGTAGGCGGAAAAGTGTAGTACACTTCAACATTTCATTGGTGACATTTACGTCCCCCTATGAAAAACATGGTCTCTTGATCGGCAATCATACTTAAAATCACTCGATGAACGAGGCAGACATATTTAACAAATTTTAAATTATTGTTACTTACCAAAGAATCCAAGAGAAACAGCTTTAGGCAATGGAGGGCAGTGCATTGCCACCTTTGTGACTACGCCGAGAGTTCCTTCAGATCCTATGAATAAATGTTTCAAATGATACCCAGTGTTGTCCTTCTTCAACGTTCGGAGGCAGTCTATAACAGTGCCATCAGCCTTGACCTAAAATATTACATAAAATAATAATAATAGCTAGCCAGGACGACTGTCGATTGAAGCCAGAATTTAAAACTTTGAACGGTGTTTTTTTTTAATTATTAAACGAATACTAGTGTAGTATCAATAATTTAGATTTCATATTTTGCAAACATAAGATTATCAACGTTAGCCAGATTTCCACGTTTATCAACACTTACCGTTTTCGATCGCCGCTACTACAAGCGACATTAAATTCAAAACCGTACACAATTGTGTAATAGAAGGTAGTTGGTAGTAATAACCTAATATTTTAGAATGTATACTCTCCTTCCAGGGGTTCTTGGGACAATTCCTAACACGTCTTTTTCTTTAAAAAAACTTGTGCGTGCAGTCCCTAACAATAAATACATACAGCTTCAAGTCCCATTACAGATCCATGAAGGTTTCCATAGCGCAGTAGCCTCAGTCCACCGGCATTAGTGCTGATATTGCCTCCAATATGACAAGACCCTTTTGCTCCGAGGTCTAGTGGCATTATTAAACTCCGCTCCCGTACGTAGTCGTCAAGTGTCTCTAACACACATCCAGCTTCACATACCAAAGCACCTTAAATCATTAGTGACATGATAAGCCACGGATTATATTTCAAAAAATAACTGTTAATACTGAATTATTCAAATAATAAAGGTATAATTTAAATTACACTTTACCTGATAATTCATCTAAGCCTATGATTTTGTTCATTAGCGCTAAATTAACCACAATTTCGTCGAATACGGGAACTGAACCACCGACGAGACCAGTATTGCCTCCCTGTGGACATATTGCCAATCTTTTTTCATTGCAATATGCCAGAATTTTCGAAACTTCATCAGTACTCTTAGGTTTTAAAATCAATTTGGACTGTCCTGACAAAAGAAAAAAACGTGCATATTTTATTGTGCATATATTATTTTGTATTTTTTATTGTGCTAGTATTGTGCCAACCCGCACTTGGATAGCGTGGCAGACTATGGCCTTAACCCTCTCCCTACGGGAGGAGACACGTATTCCAACAGTGGGATTGTAATGGGTTGAAAAAAAAAATACTAACTATTTAGTACTTACTTCATATTAGAAACTTACCTCTACAATTTTTTATCCAATCTATATTGAAAGGTAGCACGTCAACTTCCTCGGTTAATATCTGACCCTCGTTCAAGAGTGACTTGAAGTAATTTATATCTGCTGGCTGTACAGTACCAAAATTTTTTCTTTGTATACCGTATTTTTCCTGAAAAAAGGAACAAGGCATAAATAAATTTATTAAAAAAACGTAACATCACGCCTGTAATCCCCGAAGAGGTAGGCAGAGAAGTGTAGTACACTCCCACGTTTTACCAGTTAGGCTTACGTTCCATGGAATAGGTGGTGAGCCTATTGCCATACACCGGGCACAGATCCAGACTCCGAGTCACTACTAGAAATTTTAAGTTGGAAAAATCCAATAGTACCCGACCCTGGATTTGCACCTAGGACCTCCCGATTTGCAGCCGCCCTCGCAACCACTCGAGCAACGAGGCCTTTTTTAATTACTTAAATGTTATTATAATTTGAGTTTGAGTGTGAGCTCTATAAAAGAATAAGGCCAAATGAAACAAAACTTAAATATTAAATTATGTACATACATATTTGGATACCTACCTACCTTAAACGCTGGTAAGTAAATAATTTACGATACTTTTTTTGTTTTTCAAATTACCGATTTAACCGACTATTTAAATAAGTATTAATTAATAAGAGGTCTCTCTGTCCTAGGAATTTATTTCCTGCGCAATTAATAAAAACATAAGGTCAAAAAAAAAGGTGTAGTACACTCCCACGATCCATCAGTTACGTATAAATACAATGTAATATTGGTGAGCCTATTGTCATACACCGGGCACGATCTAACAGTATTATAATTGGTCCAATAGTATTATTAATCCAAATGGTATTATTATTTTAAAAAGTTGAATAGGCAAGGATTTTTTAGATGTGTATGAACATGTCTTTCTGAAAAGTCAAGCGGCCTATGTGTTAAAAATTGTTAAAAGCAATTTACCAGCTTTCGATTGAAAAGAATTATCTACCCATACTTTGGCATTAAATGTTTTTGTGTGAATTCAATTAACTTAGGCATGTAAAGTTAAAAGTACGTAAATTCAAACAGATTAATACCTACGTACAGTATATTATTGAGGTTGTTTATACCAAACGTAATGTTCGTAAGAATATACATTTAGCTAATATGCAGTACATGTAAAATAAGATCAGTAATAATTGTACACTGTAGTTTAGTTCTTGCTGCGCAATAAAACACTAATTTTTGAGATTATCGTTGCAAAAACGCGGCTGCTATATGGACTATACATCATGATTAGAATGATTTATTAATGTTAATAATATTGTTGCAAATCTCACCGAAGACAGTTGTGGGAGCGCACTTGAGGCATATCTAATTTGTCTCATAATATTACAATCCTTTGAGATTTTCAAAATCATTGGAAGCAAATTCGACATTGTAAAATAATATTCAATTCGTTCACAATAAGTGTACACCTAGTTGATTGACTTCCTCTAAATTCACTACGTATTTTCGACTACAGTTTCAATACATCTCAACCTAGTGTAAGTGTAACATTAAAACTGATAGAGAGTGTCAGAATAAAAATAGTTCAATCTCTGATTGTGATATCATAACATTAAACAACGGCACAAATGGATTGTAAATGTCATTATGCTAATGTTAGGTATAACTTGTATAATCCAATAATAACATGATGATCTTATGAATATATTTGTGTATATAATTAAAATAAAAGATGATTAATATTGAAAAAGCATGTTGTACAATAAAAGTGTTTAATTCAATGAATGATCTTTAGTTGTCTAAAGTAATTTAACAAGAACAAGACAGTACAACACGAATTCAATGATTAGAGTCCCAATTTTAATGTGATAAAATATCTTTCAAAGCTATGGGTCAAATACAATTATTGATATCAGACGTCACACCTTGTTGGAGAGCAATAGTGATATTTTTTTTATTTATACAAGGATTGTGCCAGTAAAGTTACGTCCAACAATAGTTCGACGTTAATCACAATGCCCATACAAATACTTTGTAATTTTCTGAGTTTAATAAATTAGCGAATATACAATCCTTATTTTTTAACTTGGGCAAAGAGGTTTTCACGTTACATAAAAATATTTAAAACTTATAAATATGTGACTCCATGGTTCCTAAATAGTTCACTGCACATGAGAAATTAAAAGATTACTGTCCCAAGAGTCCAAGACATTTAATGACCGCTGTCAATGTCAACGACAGCAAGTGGCAACAAATATATATGAACGTACAAACACTATAATACCACGTGTTTTGAATTAAACCGATTAAGAAGATATATAAGATGGTGAAAGTAAAAGTAAAAAAAGATAAAAAGAAGATTGTTCAAGAAGTTGTAAAGGATGACAATTTGCTGGTTCTACCGCCAGTGCGAATGTCTAATGAACCGACGTTAAAACAGGTGAATCATTGTAAAGTTAAAAGTATATGTGCTTTCAACACACACAACAGGGCGCGTTTTTTACACCACCTTTATCACATCATTAGCTTGTTCCCGTCCATGTCCACTGCTAGACATAGGCCTTTCCAATAGCATGCCATCTTCACCTTATCGTAACCAATTAACATGATTATGAATATACCGGCATGATTATGATTTCTCCGCCGCGAACTCGCTGCAAACGCCGGGAGTTCATGAGGAAGGACTTCGTACACGTCCGAAACTAGTCGGGCTATCCCGGAAAAACGCACGTCAGTGAAACATTCATGACATTAACTTTACAGACAAAATGGATCAATAGGCAGAGGGTACTTGTGTTCGCCGCTCGGGGCATCAACCATCGCCATCGGCATCTAATGGAAGATCTTAAAAAACTGATGCCACATCATAAATCAGAATCCAAAATGGAAAGAAGTAAAAATCTGTATGTTGTAAATGAAATAAGTGAAATGAAGAATTGCAATAAGTGCATCCTTTTTGAGGGAAGGAAAATGAGGGATTTGTATGTATGGATGTCCAATGTTCCAAATGGACCTAGTGCTAAATTCCTGATTGAAAATAGTAAGTTATCACAAATAAAATTTAAAATATCAAGCACCCCACGCTTTTTACTCTGAATTGAATTATTCTGTTGATAACTTAAATTTTATTATAATTTTAGTTTGAGGCGATGCATTATGATTGATTGTTCAATCTTTTATGACTGTAATATAATCTTTTTGTCATTACATATTATTTTCTAGTTTTTATTTCATCATCATCATCAGCCTTTCTTAGTCCACTGGTGGACATATGGCTCCTCCAAAAGCGGTTTTATGCCCGTAATATCCACGCTGGGCATGCAGGTTGGAGATCGCAGGGCACAGCTTTTCACACGGTCGACGCTGCTGTCCGTCAGCGGCCAGGGCATTTAGCCGTTCCTATTTAGGCTGCGCTTTACTGCAATCAGTCTGTTGTCAGAGCCTCGTTTGTTATAGCAGGGTGTTGTACCACATGCAGGTGAGGTTGGCTTGGGTTCCTGAGATGGTGGTTGGAACACCGTACACCCCCGGTTTTTAGTTTGATTAGCAATAAAAGTGTGTTTTTTTAGTTTTTTCTAAACTATTATCTATTTTTTATTTTTTGCTCTGTGACAAACTCATAAATGGGAAATTAATTAATTATTCAGGTTTTTTTAAGAAGAATCACTCAGTGGCCTCCGTATTTATTCATTCTGTCATTCCTAATAAGGATAATGGGAAACCGTTATCAAATTAATGCATTGTCATCAGTCCTTGATATGTGTGCAGAGTTCCAAATTAATCAGACTTCTGGAAATCGGTGAAAATTGAGCTCAAATATTCCGTTACACACATACATAGATAC
>DWMG01003046.1:0-12394 GCA_018244855.1 Elbella merops
AGGTTTCTTACGCCATATTTTGCTTCACCGTTATAGCAAATGAATTAAACTGTACCACTTTTGCTTTCAACACCGTGTATTTACTTTAAGGCATTGCTTATGACTTTTGCAGATGCATGATAAATTCGCATGTGCTAAAATTTAACGACTCTCCTTGATGTGAAATCCTGTGACATCAAAGCTGTAAAGTTCTAACGTTTTCTTCACTTCTCGAACTTGTACTTGTAATTATGTCCTCACCTCGCGTCGTTTGCGTTTTATTTAACGCGGCCTTTGTTATTCGGTCTTGGACTTAAGGGCGCTTTCTCTTTGATCTCTACCTTAAATGATTATTGAGTGCAGAATGCAAAAGCTGTTACATACACGCCTTGAACTTACTTCGTTGAGGGGTATATATTGCAAGCGGAACTTTATACTATAATTTATTTACTAAGTATAAAAATATGGAGTGAAACATTGTTTTTTTATTTATAAAAATTGATAATAAAAATGAAGAAACAAGGTGCTTAAAGCAATGTTGTGCATTAAACACGATAGACTGATGAGTTTTTGTGCATATTAATTATAAGATGCGGCGTTTTTCAGCTTATACATCCTTTTCTTTATAAATCTTTGCAAATGTAGCTAGCTTTTCAGCAAAATAGCAGAAATACAACATTCTTATTTATCCACGCCTAATAATAAACGTACAATGTAAATATTAAACCAAATGACATTAATTTTAAGTAAAATTGGTATAAAAATGTCTTCCAAAGGATCCTTTTTTGAAAGAATTTTTCAATGTAATTATAATGAAACCGTTGTCTAGAAATATACCAGCATTACTAACTAACCATGTCGCCCGCAGTTCATAACTTGGTCCGCGGGCCAGCTCGTATTAAAACTTGTAAAATTTATGATTGTAGGATAACGAGCTTACACGAGCAAGTGTTTCCTTCATTTAATGTTTTTCCTATCCTCGTATATATATTTGCGATTATATATTATGTTTTAACTCTCTGTATAGCCACTTATTATCATATACCTCTATATTATAAAACCGTATTTATTCATGGTAAATGGTATAAAAATCTTTTATGAAGTCAACACGCCTTTTTTAATATGAACATATTTCTAAAATAAATAACTTGTTAAGAAGTAAAGACGGATCTTTCAGGAATATTGTGTAATTGTGTGTGTTGTGTATTGTGTTATAGATTTTTAAGATAGTCACGTAAGTACTCTTTATGTAGGTATATTTCGATTTAATAACTAATTATTAAAATATGTTCGGAAAAATGGATCTAAGTACCATATTTCTACACGAAATTGCAGGAAATCGTTAGTAGGCGTTTAAATTAGGAATTCGTAGTTGGTAACGACCGAGAATGTTTTTCATAAAGGGACAAGGCTATTTAATATTTACCCTACGATCTACAGAAAGCGGTGATATCTTTAGTTTACCTATTAAGTGGAATGTTATGATGTAGCTCACGTACAAAAGTCATGACCTAAGTGGACAAGTTGTTTGAGCGTCTATTTTTAATACACAAAATGTATGTATACACGCTTATCGTCACCATCTGTCCTTGAAGTAGCACGAGAAAACGTGAGAAAATTCTAGCCAACCTTGGTGTTTGAAATATGGTTTGATAAAGTTGGACTGTACTTGTGTTAATTTTTCTATTTTTAGTTATCAAATAAGCACGTCAATCGCGCTAGTAATTATTACCTATATATATTTAAAAATACTTTAACGATTATATTAGACCTATTCTAATAGTATAATATAGCTACTGGTAATAATATAACATGCTAAGTAACTTAGACGCCAAATTGAGGAATTCGTTAATATTGGGTATATGTTCAGCGTATACGGAGAAGGCATGTCAGCACACCGTCACGGTTCTTATAATTGGTCTTATCGAACCTTACGTCAATTTTTAAACGGTTTATAGTTAAAGTATTAATGTTTTTACTCATCCAACTCAACAATTATGCAATATACTCATGCCCTAGCAGTGCGTATCTGAGAGCGATGTGCGTATGTTTATATTACGAGACGATACCTATATTACGTGACGATTTATTTTTATAGGGTAGGTGAGGCTTTCCAGTTCAATGAAAACTGAATTACAGATAGTTTGGGAATTCTATTTGGTACATTTTATTTCTTTCCCAAACTCATTTATCGCCATCCTCATATTCATCTTCATCATCATCAGCCTATCTCAGTCCACTGCTAGACATAGTTCTTTCCTAATGAGCGCCACCGCGCCTTGTCCTCGGCGTGACAAACGCATACTCGTTTATCGTGTATAGTCACAATGTAACTTTATAAATAATGAAACATCTAAGCGTTTAAAGGTCAGTATTCTCGACGCGGAGCTGAGCGTCAACCAATAACTTTCAATTTGCGTCTCCTTCCCTCGCAAATATGTCCGCGTACATCAACGTTATACGGGTGAATCAGCACCACGGACTGATTTCGACTAGGAAATCTAAAATGCGACCGTTACCGTTGTTTATTACGAGATTTGCTATAAATGAAAATAAATAAACCGGTTTCATGCAACAAAGTTGCACCCGTCATCTCCGAATCAATTATACCTAATAATCTTCGCGAATCTGCACTAGTTTTGCGTAATTCCTAAATTATTTATTTTATTCTTGTGTAACGCTTCAACTAAATGGTACAAGGACGTCTCTCTTGCTCTATGCCGTAATGATTTTGACGTAATGACTTTGATAATTATTAGTAAGTACTACTTACCTATATTTCAAGCTATAAATACATAGTAGAGAATTGAAGAATTAATCAGTTTTCTCTGCCTACTCCATAAGGGACTTGTCGTGAATATATAATAATAATAAAATGGTATGAAGTAAATGTATCCTTGTTATTGTGATTTCCAAAAATGAGAAGTAAAAATAACGGCTTGAGTACCTATATATATTTGTTATGTATGTTATGTACTTATGTACCTATATAAATGTTTTAGTACAGTTTGAACGTGTTTGCCGAAAGCATCATAGTGACCGTTACACTGTATCTTCACTGAGATGCAATGATGATGCACCAAGTCATCTCGTTCTGTGAGGTATCATTCATATTCTAGCTCCTGTAGCTCGGTCGCTGTGTACCCAATTAATGTCTATTGGATTGTCTGCCTAAAGCAGATAGTGTGCCTACTATTAAATCACAGATACGTACTCCCACATTCATTGCCCGCAAACTTTGGAGGCATTTGTCGTAAAGCCGTGCCCTGCGATCTCCAACTCGCACTCCCAGCGTGGAAATTACGGGCATAAACCCCCTTTTGTCGAAGGCCTATGTCCAGCAGTGGACTAAGATGGGCTGATGATGATGATGCATAAAATGACTTTTACAACCTCTTTCAAGCTCCACCGCTGGGCACTATCCTTTCCCACAACTGTAAATTGTTAGAGCATATTTCAACCGATTGCACCACATTGCAAATCAAAAATCCTTACTATCACATTTTTGATTGGTAACTTTTAAAGTTTAAGTTTCAGTGATATTTATAACTATTTGGCAAGCTGTCCCAACCACGACGCTCCAGCCACATGTACCGACGCCATAGTACAAGTTGAAACTTTTCTTATTAGCCACTTGGAGTGTCTATACCTACTCGCGTAAGACAGTTAAGTTTAATTAAAGCTCTCCCAGAAGCGCAGTGCAATTACTCGGCCCGTGTAAATGCAAATAAGTTTGGAACAACCGCGTTGTTTATGCCGGCCACTGCGAACGTTTTCCAAATTCCGAAACTCATCCACACTCCTCTCGCTCTGTACAGCAGATGTGCCCTTGGAGGATCCCATTATGTGGTCCGTTACGAGACCTACGATGTTTAGCCGTTCAGTTGCTTTAAGTCGGCATGTACCTACTACACTTCACTGCCTGCCTCGTTCGGATTATCAGCGTGAGGTTACAATTTAGTTGGTTATCTGGAATCTCGCATGCGCGCATTTTCAGATCTGAGTTGACTGTGAAATGTTTTATTGTCAATAGCCTTCCCACTTTTACCATTAAATCACAGTCTAGGAAATTATTTTGGTATCTCGTCTGAGCGATCGTTTTAAAGAAGCTTTTATCTGTAGATATAAAATAATAACGGAACACGAATAATATTTTAAAACAAAATTTAACAGTTGTTCATTTTAAACGATCACTTAACCACTTTCTCTAGTTTAGTATGCCTATTGTAGACGTATATAAATCTTATAGCAAAATAGATATATTGTTGGCTATATCACGATTTTCATTCACACAAATATATCGGTTATAAAGTTGTATTTTAAATTTTGGACGTGGGACGAAATTCAGAAACTTTGGTATAGCTCATGCGTACGGTTCCGCCGCAACGTACAACTTCGCCCAGCTTTCACAGTTCCCGAGTAGTAACATTTATGGTTGTAAAAATATACGAGCCAACTTAAGGCCAGCTGTCCGCTTTCCATGTACAGTTAAAGCAATTTGAGTATACTTTACGCAACTGTACGACCAAGCGCAAACATGACACAACGCGCATCAATCAACTCGGCGTTTGGAAAGAATGCGCTTGCCTTCCTGCCATCTGCCTCTTACCAATATACATAGTTCCCGCCGTCAACGCGTCAGTAGCTATTACGTCATCACAGCGAGGTGCTTAGTTAACTATTGCGAATTATACCTACGCGCTTATTGAGCTACGCGCTTATGAGGTTCTCATCGATTATTACAAAATTACACAGATCATACTTTTCTGATTGTTATCGTAAGTGTGAAATGACTGACTACATTCTTAACCCACATTTTTACAATCTCTTACGTAATATATTTCACGTATTACGAATGAAAAGCTCGAACATGTGACCTTTTGCAACTGAAAAACGACAACGGTACAATGTATCGAATTCGGTCACACCTTACTATTTTTGTCCTGAGTGTGGATGTATTGTAATGATATGAAGAACTGACATTTCTGAAGGTATCGGCAATTATTTAGTAGCAGTGTGCGACATCGATTGGTTTGATAAGCTGTAGGTGTATAAATAAAAATGTCGTTGGGCTAGTTTTTTTCAGGTATAATGGTGTAAGTGCGGCTCGCGGCATAAATTTCACGTAACAATAATTACGACCTCATTCACGCCTTTACTCGTTGCGGGACGCGTTATAAATATCGCATTGAAAAAATTGGAAACGAGGCTTGCTGTGCCATAAAATACTAAGTCATATTTCCTTTCCTTTGTTTCTTGCAATATTAACTGGTGTTGCCATAGCCACCAAGGTTTTATGTTTTTAATGCAGTCGTCACACGTGCTAACTAATATAATATTTTATTTCGTTTTAGTAATTATTGTGACATCTCCAGCTGCTGTTAGAGTTGCTATCATTTGTACGCTGTGGCCTTTCTATTTAATTTAGTGCAAATCGACTGATAATGACGACTGACCTATTTCTTATAGGTATGTATACATTAAAGTATGATTAACGAATACAGATTAATGGCCTCGTGGCTGAGTGCTGAGTGCAGATCAAACACCAATGTAACATCGCCAACACATATACATAAAGAACACTTGAGATATCTTAGCACGCTGCATTTATATTGGGAGATAGTTGGCAACTTAATTTAAAAATGCTTCCAAAGTACCTTTACGAAAAAATGGTGTTTGCTTAATTGTTTTAATGAATGAAAGATAAATATTTGATAACCGTTCTAAAGTTTTATTTTGGATAAAATAATTATTACTTAATTTATTTTTATAATTTAATTTTAAAGTAGCATTACGCGTGTAATCCCCGAAAAGGTAGGGAGAGGAGTGTAGTACGGTCCCGTTCACCGTTTCACCAGTTACATGTAGGTCTCTTGGAATAGGTTGTGAGCTTATTGCCATACACCGAGCACAAATCCAGACTCCGAGCCACTTCTAGAAATTCTAAATTAGAAAAATCTAATAGCACCCGACCCAGGAGTTGAACCCGGGACCTACCGATCGGAAGTCGCGCTTGCAGCCACTTGACCAACGAGGCAGTCATTGTTCAGCAATGGGACAATAAATGAGGTTTTTGTTGATGATAATGAACACTTTTAAACATTTTGTTCATTATAATATGTGTTAGTCGTTATTTTATTATCAAGTAAATTATAAGTAAAACCTATATAATATGCAATATTATTACATTGTTATATATTTACGAAAGGTAACGGTACGTTTTAAAAGTTACGGTAGGTACTAATTATTCTAAATATTGGTTATTTCAATTAAACAACCGTCTCACGTTAGATTAAACGAGTCAAGTGTAACTTTAACGTCATAATAAAATGTTATAGACCTACAACTCCTAATAATAATTATACAACATTTTATTGCGTGAAATTGAACAAATGAATAAAATTAAAAAACTGGCCATTGTCAACTGTTTAAAATTCTTATGTTTCTTCTAGCCATTTAAATTCTAAGATCTTAAAACTATATCAGTAATTTGTATGTGTATCAAAAACTTATGCATCAATTTTGCTTACCTATATACCTATATTATACCATAAATGTACGCAGGTAATGTCTGCAAAAAAAAAAATATTGTGAGCGCTAGATCTAAACAGCTTCATTGCATCTATATTGTACGTACACCATTGAACTACTTACCAGCATTTTTTCTTAATCAGTACCAAGTTGAATTCCTGAAACGATCTGCCAAATGAATAACGGGCCTTGTGAATACATTATCGTGGATTAAATTACGAAGCTCAAGCGATAACCTACGCACAGTTGTATTTATGTGATCGCTTATCGCCTCATTTCCAAGGCTTTCGTAAATTATATACACACACATATACATACTTATATACAGTATGTATTATATACCTATTACCTACATGTCTACCCCGTTCACGCAGAAATATACACCCTTTAAGATATTAGAGACTTTCCTTAAGTTGTAGGAAGAGACCGGCCGGCGCTTACGTAGGTCGATCAAATCGCAGAAGTTTTTAAAGAAAGTCATGTCAAATCTACCTTTAAAATACAAGCATGCACAGAATATTCGGTGATTATAGAACAGATAAGAGAAATAAGCAAATATCCAATGGAAATCCTTAATCTCTACATATCTCTATGGAAAATCAGCGTGACAATTCGTATCATTTGAAGTTTGAAAATGAACCATGAAATATCTTTTAAATGAATGTACTACTCGCACATATTATACGAGTACATTAGCATACGTACAATGTCGGAGCGTTGCTGAACAGATCAGCGTTCATCAGATCTCTCGCTGTGACGTCAATTAGTATCAACTCGTAAACATGTGTGGAGATATTGCACGCTGTGTCTGCAACAACGTGTGCTTTAGTAATGTTTTCGTATTGGTAATAAGGAGTTGGTAAAAAAATAATTACTTAAATCGCATACATAAATAAACCGAGGGAAAATGTTTGGTTAATCTCCAATCAATAGTTTATCGGTGTTTAAAGATACGCTTAAAAAATATATCTTTGAATATCTAAGTACCTATATTATATGTATTTGTGTAAAGGTTTTCATGGTCAGCATCTACTTG
Source organism: Elbella merops (assembly GCA_018244855.1). Lineage (NCBI taxonomy): Eukaryota > Metazoa > Arthropoda > Insecta > Lepidoptera > Hesperiidae > Elbella > Elbella merops. The sequence continues at coordinate 7,547 of DWMG01003046.1, forward strand.
AACTGGGTACTATTTAGTAGAAGCATAGATTTTTAGGCTAAAGAGATAAAAATACCAGACAACAGTGACAAGTTATTTCTCCTATATATACCTATCTGCAACCAACCAAATGGATGTAAATGCATAAAATCTATTTTTCATTTATGTCTAGAATAATATTTGTAGGTATAGCGGGCTGTTAGAAAAATCGCATCCCGTACAATGATATCTTTTTTTATCAATATTGCTGGCAGATTTTATTTGTAACAAAATGACGCGGATTTTTGTGTAACGTCACGAATCAGCTGTAAAGTGTCCGCGTAGCTGTAAAACGGACACGTAAAGCATTTTGTACTGATGTCCATGCGTACGTACGTTTTCGTCCACAATTTGAATACCAAACCTACAGTTCACTGATAGAGCGCCATCTATCGGCACACTTTGAATTATTCTATGACCAAGTTCATTTACCTACTTTATTAATTATTGCTTTGTTCCATAATATATGAAACGTATGTAGGTATTAACTATTATAATTAATAAAAAATCTTAAAATAAGCTCACATAATAATGTACCTATATATTTATAGACATTTAAACATGTACCTACATATATAGGTACTTAGATAGTTAAAGGTAGTGGTAAATGCTGATCTGATGATGATGATGATAGGTAGTTTATCAACGTTCTAGTTACCTAGGCTTTATCAAGTTTAAATAAGATGGCCGTGTGTGAAGATGTCCAAATATGACTATTATTATGACATACTCACGTAGGTACATATTCACATGTTAGGTGTTTACTGAGGTGATTGAAATTGATATTATATACATATTATGTAAATAAATGCATTTATTTTGCCAAAACATTTTAATGGGAGCAACATTGCCTTGTTTTCATAATACGAGTAACATGTTTCTTACGTTAATAATTTACAAAATACCGGAACATCACGCCTATTATCTCCGAAGCGGTAGGCAGACCGTCACCGTTACCGTATAGGTTTTCTTCCCACAATAGAAAATAGGTGATGAGCCTGATAAATGACATAAACCATACCTAGGCAGCGCAACGGGGGCAATAAGTTACCTATTGGTCTCCATTTCATAATTATAAAGTAAGTATTACAATTCAGGATCAAATACCCTGACCGAATTGCACGCTCCATCTTGGTTTATTGCCGCGCAATCTACCCGCGAGTTTTTAATTATTTGATCTGGCAACTTTGATAAATCAGCGGGTGTAATTGGTCGGCCGCTTCAACTGTAATTAATTTACGTCCTCACACGCCCAATGCTAATTACTTATGAATTTTAATTCCAATCCACCTTGTAGGCGTTCATTAATTAAGCGATATGTATTGTATTCTGAAAAAGAACGTGACAAAATGTAACGATAAGGGTAGTTATTGTACGAAGGAATAACTATAGGAAATATTAGTATAAGTTTAGAAAGCCAAGTACCCACATGTAATATGTTAGTAAAAGCTGCTAATAAGTTTCTAACTTAATAAATAGTAAAAAGTTACCAATAAAGTCGTTACTACAACTTTATGGTTTCCGTTTAACAATTTTAAAATTATTACTATTGTGAACTTTAATTTTTACGCACTCACTCGCCCATGCACACATAATATACACATTTCATTATGAAACACCGTTTCTTTCCTAATGACATGTTTATAAACGCGTTGATGAAATTTATTCTTAACTATTATTACTATTATTAAATTTATTCTTAACTATTAACTTATTTATTTTTACCGCTCGTAACGCGAGTTTGACGTAAATCGGGAAACAAGATACGCTGTCACATATTTAAATCTGACACGGACGGCACTAGAAGTTTTATGCATATAAAGCAGTTTAATTTTACAAACGGAAGGACAATAAATTTAAATGTTATCTAAGACGTTATTTTCTATGCACAGCGCTTAATTTACGGTTGGTAGCTAGCTACAGAAACAGAAATATGTATGAGCAACTAAGCAGAAACATCAAGATTGAAGCTAGCATCCAAATAATCCATGCTGTGTAATTGACGATCGAGGCGAGGTTGTACCGCCGGCGATAGCGGCGCGATAGGCGGGCGAGTATCGGGCGAACGTTGACATTTTTACTACTTCAGATATCACGGTGATAAATTGCCTGGGATTCGTTCGCCGCGCGCTTTGTTCAGCCGTGCGCGGGCTCGCCACCAGCTAGACATATTACCCACTATCGAATCGTAGACTGAAATAGATACGAGACGCCATGAGCTGGTTGGTTCAAGCTTTGGTTCAAGCTTAACTAATAGCTGCTTTGTTACGTTTTAATATTAATTGAATCATATTACTTGCTACAATTAATAAAATTATTTCATCAGTTTTATGAACATATTGTATAAACACTGGTTAAAAATAATATTGTACCGTAGCCGTAGCCGTTGTAGCCGTACCTTGTACCATGTACGGCTTTTCGCGGTTACCTATAGCTAATTTATAGGATAGATAAAGGTCATATAAAGATGTTTTGAAAGCCGAAATAATTATGTTTATACAAAGTTCGGAGTAAATAATTGTATGAAACTTCCAGTTTCCCCAACGAAGATACGAGAATGTCTTTGCGCTTAAACAATAGAGGTGGTCACGTTAGTTCTCTCCCATCTGCTTAAAATCTGTACGATTGTTGTTTCTTGAGGAACTGCTCGCTAAATCTTGGATAATTATCAGTCCTATTATGTTTTCTCTATTGCACATGGCTCTCCATTTATAATACATAGTTGCAACGAATTGCAAAACTTCTTACAGCTCACAGAAAAGGTATTAAGGTGAATTCAATAGCTTTCAGATGCCTCGGGAAGTTTCTTTACTATTATGATTTAATCTAAAAAAAACATCTAATTAGTATAGTCAAAGCTGCCTGGCAGGATTCGAAAACTAGACTCCTGGAATTTGAGGTTCAACCTGAAATCACAAAACTAATCACTAGTTTTAATGCAAAACTTTTAATTAAATCAATAACGTAATAATATTGTAATGAACAGATACCCCAATATTTGTTGTAATAATAAAATTCAAATAATTTAAAATCTTAATATTAATAGTAAATCTTATTGTTTTTACAAATTATTTAAGCACTAAATGTTAGAACGAGGAAGATGTAGTCGGCAGATAGCAGATATTTATGTTGGTGCACATCAAAACAAGCTCTTTAGCGGATTATTTTTATAACACAATAAATTTAAAGCGTCGCAGTGCATTACAATTTTAATTAAAATATATTTCAGGACTCGTTTTTCTAAATACCTATTTAAATATTCCAAAGCGTGTAATAAGATGAGAATTTACTCAATTACAACTTTAGTTAGTAATAGAATATGTTAGTTTCAATTACTACTGTGCAGGCATTATGTTTAAGATGTTCGTAGAAAAAATTAAAGACAACTAATATTAATTTTCCTTATCATCTACTATTATTGTTCGTTTGTTGAATACAGATCTCACGAAATGAGAAAGACATAGTCAGCCACGCTTTCCAATTGTTTTAGTAGATTTTACACACCTTGGAGAATGTTACGGAGAATATTAATTCACATAGGTGCGTTTCCTCACGATATTTCTCGTCACCGTTAAACTGTTGATAATATATTAAATCTTTTAAATGCACATGAGTTAAAAAGGTTTTAAAGTAGCTATAATGAATTTGAAATCAATGTATTGTATTGTAACAAAACCAATAGAGTAAGAAACCTAAAATACACAATATTTCTCAGTTATTGAGTTCTTGTCCGCTGTTAAGGACCATTTTCTTGGGAATAGGTACATTTTATTGATATACGTCAATTATTTTAAAAATAAAGTTACAAGCTGTTATACTTATGTTTAAATTAAATATATATATTCAAATAATAAAGAGTCAAATGGCTACTTATATTAGGACGCATAGACATCGAAGATCGAACTCAGCGGCGTGCTATTGGAGAGGACTATGTCAAGCAGTGGATGGGACTAGGTTGATGATGATAGACATTTTTATCTTTAGACGCTTTATGTTTAGACATAAGCGGCACTGCGATTGTTTTGCAAATTCTTTGTAACTCTACATTCTCAATAGATATCAAATATCTTATTTTTAATAGGTATATTGTTGTGTTTAATTTTATTGCTTTATTTTTATTTTTAGCATATTTTTATATTCAATTTTATTGTTATATTTGATTTGACTGCCTCGTTGGTCGTGTTGGCTGCAAATGCGACTGCCGATCGGGAGGTCCCGGGTTCGACTCCCGGGTCGAACACTACAAAATTTTCTAAATTAGATTTTCTAGTAGTGGTTCGGAGTCTGGATATGTGCCAAATACATGGCAATAGGCTCACCACCTATTCCATAGTGAGACGTAAACGTAACCGGTGAAACGCGGGAGAGTTCTGCATTCCTCTGCCTTCCTCTTCGGGGATTACAGGTGTGAAGTTACGTTTAATTTTATTGCAGGTTATTCGTAGGTATTAAAATATATACATTAAATTAGTTAATCTTGCAGACAATAACCTGTGTCATCGCGTAGCTTACTACAAATTTGTACTAGATAATCTAATTTAAAAAATCCAGTATTACCCAACCTGGTGACACATTGTAAAAAAAATATTTCTAGTGTAAATCGGAATGATAATTTGTATTAAAGCGAAAATATAATAAACATCACTCCGTGTAGCGGCGCGCGTGCCCGCGACATCGGGGCAACAAAGAGGCAAATGGTGCGGAAGTATCAACCTCTCAGACATCGCGTTCCTCTCGGCTGCACGCGCTCATTACTGAGTTCGAACGCTACTCTGTTCGCGTACGGGTTTTATTTACTGTGTGTATTATATTAGACAAATACTGTCCGTT
>DWMG01003047.1:0-12393 GCA_018244855.1 Elbella merops
ATAGCATTATTTTTATTTAATAACTCTCATTAAATCCTATTGTAAAACGTAAAATTTTCATACGACTTATTACTAATTAAAAGTAAAAACAAGAACTTATCGGCCAAGTCTGGATCAAATAAAATTAAAAATAAATGTTATTTATTTTTCTATAAAATCTCCCATTGTCATTAATTAGCACTATGGGGTTAATCGAATTTACTTGAGATTACTTTTTTAAAGTTGTTATTGTTAAATAAGCTGAAGTGGAACTTAGAATTACACAAAATTTTATTTTTGAAACATAAACTGGGTACTGGGTTCAAATCCATGGCGCGCACCTCTTTACAAAAGTGCGTTTTATGTCTAAATATCACTTGTTAACGGTGAAGGAAAACATCCTGAGGAAACCTGCACTTTAGAATTTATAAAAAAATAAATTCTAAGGTGTGTGAAGTCTGCCAACCCATACTTGGCCAGCGTGGTAGATTAGCCCTCTCATTATGAGAGCAGACCCATATTCCAACAGTGGAATGATTATAAGGGTATTTCGAGGATGTGGTGACGAGTGAAAAGATGTCTACGCACGTTGTGAAGAGAACAAAGCGTCGAATATAAGTTCTTTTCAGAACTAATTCCGATAGTCCTTGTCAGGGCTGCATTCTTCATATTTCTATGGAAATATTAAGGTCGCTACAGGTGAAAAACTTAAATTATATATCTATTAAAAAAACAGCTTGATGTACTACAACCCTATTTGCTACGAACGCAATAGCATCACCTCCACGCACTTTTTACCCCGCTAGAACTTACCAATATCCCGAATCTAGCACATTAAGAAATGTATAGAATACCTAGGAAATGTATAAAATATAATGTATTTCACGCGTTTCCTGAAGACTTTAGGCATTGTATACATTTACTAGTAAATTTACACAATGACTGATTACGTACATTTCCGATAACATATACATACATAGTACGCGTGATAAAGTCTTGCAATACTTAAACAGTTTCATAATTCTTGGGAAATGCAGATTTGAATTCATTTAATATTAATATTAATGACCGTTACATAGTAGAAACTGGCTGTTGACATTCTCGAGTTGAAGAGGTGAAGGTAAGGAGAGTTAAGGTAAATATTACACGATAAGCATAATTCTTCAATTTCTAAGCTTTAAATTTTTACTACACGCTGTATTATTTATGTTTATGCATTCTGCACTTATGGATTTAAACTGAAAACATGTTGTTCTATTCTTTAAAAGCAGGATCTACATATGTTCTATAAAAGCATGAGCTATATTTTCGGAAAGCATGGTTTATGTTCTTTGAAAGCATATAACCGAAAAGAGAACTCGATTTATATTAGTCAAGTGTTTAATGATTTGAATAAGTGTGTACAGTTGGCAAAGACAAGGGTATTTGCCGACTCGATACTGACCAGTCACCGGTCACAGTGACTGGATGTGTTGTTATTTTGCTATACCTACCCAAAGTTTGTAATAAAACAAGTATAGTGTCAAGATAGTCTGAAGAAACCACAGAGAATTTCAGAATTCAGGTGTTTGAGTAGATATACAAACTCATAATTAAATGTACTATTACGACCCAAAAAACCACTTGACTGGTTGTAGTGTAAGCGGTTGCATTTTTAATATATTGGTTTTAAGGCACGTTAAGAATAATTTAAAAATTTACCGATCATAATATTCAGGTCGGATAATATTAAGGAACGGACAATATTGACTACCTTTGAAATTTACACTACATTATCAATTATATTATCGATAATCCATAGTGACAATGGTATTAAATAATCATTTAAAAAAATATTACTTTGTACTACGTCATTATTAATATTATTAAACATAAACAACACTATTTGCTTATGACATATCAATACACGTTCGGTAGTAGAACAATAAAATTCCACGCTATGTTTCATTCGTTTTTTTTTCCAATTGTTCACCTGTGTAGTGGCCATTATCATTAAGTCATCCATACGTAAATGAGGAAAAACCAAAATTAAGAAATTATATGCAAATAACACCAAGTAAAATTTTGTAATGTTTGTAAATTTTGTAAACACTTTTTAAAATTATTTGATGTTTACGTTTTTATACCTATATTGTCATGTTTATAAAAGTCACACAGAGGACATCTTATCTCGGGAGACGGGAGAGCACTCGGATCCTATTGCCCTAATTAATAATAAAAGCCTGTCATATTTTGACTAGAAAAGATAATATATTTATCGACTTCAAAATATAGCGAATTTTCGCTCACTCTTTAATTGATCTATTTGAAGGTCATGAACGTCAATGTGTTCAATTTTACTTTCATTCATTCACATGGAATGTTGTTTAACAACGGAAACAAATTCACAATTTTTTTTAAAGTATCAATTTAAAATCAGGATGTATTATTATCAAACGTGAAAGTCTATTTTAACACTTAAAAACGAAAACAAGACACTAAAGAACTTCAAAAAACTTATCTCTAATGAAAATATGAATAAAAAAAGTCTTTATTTCGTCCTATTGGGCATTGGATTCTTAGTTATTTGGATTTACCGAAGTTCCTACATTGAGACTAACAATGTTATCATATTTCTTAAACAAAATATTTCTTTAGATAAAGTCATTATTGAGCCTGCCAGTACTTTGTGCCACCGTGAGTTCTACTTGATTTTACAATCTTTATATCCATAATGGGTCTGCTTACAAACAAAAACCAAAAAGTTTTACCCTTTTCAGATAATCCGTTCATAGTTATTATCGTAACTTCGTATGTTGGACATGTAGAATTAAGAAGTGCTCACAGAAGGGCCATGCCTAAGGAATATTTAAAATCATTAAATGCCACAAGAATATTTTTGTTAGCAAAAATACCTGAATCAGAAAGGTAAGTATTTAACATTTAGAATACAAAACGTCATTCCTCTATTCCAAGAAGCTCACACAATATACACAAGTTAGTGGTGATTATGAAAACAGGTAAGCTTAGTGAGAGTCAAATAACAAGATATACAGGTGTGTGTGTGTGTACATATTCATTTATGTACAGAATGAAAATACAATAGATGTTACAATATTCCAGCAATAACTAGAGAATTGGTTGTCTGCAAGAAATTGCCAATGATTTTTAATAATTGAGTCAAATATGTGGATACATTTCAGTCAGTTTTAGGAGGAAAATTTTTCCAGTATAGAGCTTTAAATGGCACAATTGGTAGATTAATTGGAATATAGATAAGTTTTCTTGGGTGTGGAAATGTTTTTTTTAATTTATCCATCTAAAGTAGTATTATATACTGGTAATAGATTTAAAATAATATGCTTACATAACCCTTGAATGTCTTGAATAATTTCATTTTAGAAAATAGTTCATTCTGTAAAAAAACAGTCTAATGACCAATTTGAACTTTATAGGTACATAGCACAGGAAGCAATTAAGGATGAGAGTGAAATTTTTGGTGACATTCTTCAAGGATCATTCATTGAAAACTATAGGAATTTGACTTACAAACATCTAATGGGTCTGTATTGGGTTTCAACAGTCTGTGAAAATGCCACATTCATACTTAAAGTTGACGACGACACAGTATTCAATTTGAAAAGAACATATGATTTTCTCACAAAATTTCCTATATCAGACCAAGAAAATTTTATCATGGGATTCGTACTTAAAAATACAAAGCCTAAACGAAACAAAGAAAATAAATGGTATGTACCTTGGAGTGAGTATCCCAAAAGTGTATACCCTCCTTACTTTTCAGGTTGGTACTATATCATCAGTCCAAAAATAGCAATGCAGTTATACCAGCAAGCTGTATACCATCCATATTTTTGGATTGATGATATTTTTATCACAGGTGTATTAACTGAAGCCTTAGGTATAACCGTTAAGCAATTGCCCAATGATTTCTGGCTTGAATACTATGAATTGCTTGAATGTTGTCTTAAAGACATGGTTAAGAAATTGATAAGATGCAACTATGTTGTTGGACCCAACGGTGGAAGGAATGATCTTATTGTAGAGTTTAATAGAGCCTATACAAACTGTGATGATTGGAAGAATTGTACCACAAGGAGTATTGCAAGTCCACTGAAAAAAAACTGTGTGGCTTTTAGAGACAGGACTATATTTAGTGGTGGACAAGCTGAAGTACATCACATAAAGTTATAGTACTACTATTTCTAATATATGAACAGAATGGATGTAAAATAATGCAGATATTTATTTGTATAAAATATCTTTATTTTTAATTGATGAAAAAGGGTGTGTTATAACACAGTGTTACTGGATATGGTCAACAGAAATATGGCACATACAAATAATATACAATCTCCTGCATACTCAAGAGAGCCACATATGTGTTAAGCCAGAAGTGGCATGCAGAGAAGTGTAGTGCACTCTCACATTGTACTAATTACATTTACATCCCACTATACAATAAGGGGTGTGTCTACTGTCAGTGGATACAGGATACAGATCTAAACTTTAAACCTCCACTAGAAATTCCTGTTTATTACGATTTTATCTATTGTGCTATTTACTTTCTGATAATTATATTTTTTGTAATTGATAAATCTATTTATATTCTTTAGTATATAACTGGAATTAGTTAATAATAAGTAGGTTCTGCACTATCCATTTGAAAGACTAATATAAGAAATTAAAAAATGTTTTATAACAATGAAATGTGATAGGTATTTGAAGAATTCAACAAATTATAGATGTATGTACTAATGCAATTATAAGACTTAACCATGTTCTGTTGTTTCATTTCATTTGTGTTATTGAACCACTAAAAGTGGAATATAATAATTTTTTGAAATGCTTACAAAAGTGCAGTTTTGCAGATGCAAGATCCAAAAAATTAAGCTACACTGAGAAAAGTACCAGCTATAAGTCTATAAACGGCAATTACATAACAGTCAAAGTTACTACCCTGTTAACTGGCAAGCAATTTAAAAACTAACAAAATGTTGCAGTGCTACAAAAATATATACTATGTTTTACAGATTGAGCGTTTTTAGCACCTTGTCTAAACCCTCCCTGTACCACCCTGGTTATGCCTGTGTCCAGCAGTCACATATTGCACCTTCAAAAATCATCACCAAACATCTAGAATAATAAACGGAACATATAATAAATTCAACCAACATATTGATTAAGAGGTAATTGATTGGATATAAAGAATTGCCACTAAACATACATTTTTATTCTATCCTCAACATACATCATGAGTCTAGCCATGAATTTGTTACTGAGTTCCCTTTGACCACACAATCTTTAAAACCCTTCATAACATAACTTGATTGAAACCAAGTTACTTTATTATTTGACTCAATCTCATGAAAATTATCTATATTTTCATCTGACTCTTCTAACTTCAAATTCACTAAGTCATCATAAATCACATCTCCAAACACTTGGAAGTCACTGCAGCATGAAATCTTTTCTTTGTTTCCTGTACAAAAATCAAGCACAACAACCTTTGCACTCCGAGGGATCCTACAGCCGCTGACATAAACAAAACTGTCATCACACACAACATCCTGATCATTGTTGCCTCTCTTCTTTAAAAACACATACATGTTTGTAGGTGGCAGAGCATCAAAAAATACTTTGCTCAATTCTTCCGAAGTCACCAAAGTCCTGAAAAGATATGATATTTTCAAATGTTATACATATATATCTCTTTTCAGATGAGGTATTACTTTAAGTCATAACATAAAATAACAACTCATTTGGAAAGAGACCAAAATATGTAAAATATAAACTCAATAACACTAACATTTCAACCTACCAACCAATAAAAACAATAAATATTGTCAATAAATCATCTACAAATACTAAACATAATCATATTGCGCTTACTACTTTTCTAGGGTGCTAACAGGAACTATACATATCTCTTTATATGTATATATGTTTTTAACAGCCACCTGGTTTGTATTGCAAAGGTTGTGTAGTTTGGGATCAATTGGCTGGATGTCGAGGATATATTTATTTTTGTGAATATCACAGGCTTCTGACAAATATAATTACTAAACCACAACAAACATTAGTGGATCTACAAAGCATGTGGAATATATCACTATATTATGACTAATTAAAAGGGGAGAACTGAATGGTGAATGCCATCCTATTTTTACTGCTACTTGCAATTTCATTCAAGTAGGACTTTGGTGTGAATGATGGTATAGGTTTGAGGTTGAACAGTCCACAAGGGCAATTTAAAAACTCTTAAATATTCAGTATCACATTATCATCCTGCAAAGTTAGATTCTGACCTATTTGAAGGCCTGTGATTATCAAATTATTAAATAATTTTTATCAATCTCTTTAACTTATACAAATAAGTGTCATATTATATAAACACTGACTTGAAAACACTCCGCTGAATCTTCTGATCATTGGCTATGTTAGTAGATTGGCACTGCGGTTTGTGGCAAACAGTTGGTAACAGAAACCTGTATATCTCTTTACAAGTGACAGGTGTTGCTCCCAGGGCTATACAGATTTCCGCTGGAATTGATGCACCATCTATCTCTTTTATGAGACTCTAAAAAATAGAAACAGTATTGTTAATAATATTAATGTTTACCAATGTTCAATAGCAAAATGAGTAGAAAGAAATCTCTGAAACCAATATGTGTATGGACATGGTGACAAAACTAGAAAAAGCATGTCAGGTCAGTCTATCCTATGAAGGAGCTAATGTGACCTTTGTGTGCAATATTTACATGAAAAATTTTGTACATGGATCACAGAATACCAGAGTTGGGGAGAGGAACTCTCGCCAAGCCGGTGGAGATACGGTACCGTATAGTTAGCAAGAAAAGTGTTATTTTGAGATCAATAAAGTGTTAGATTGGAATGTATATTAACCAAAAAACAATAACAATTTCTGTGTTAAATTTGGGCTTTCCCATGCAAAAAATAGTTCGTTAGTTTAATGAACCATATCCTAAATTGTATCCGAAAAGTCTTCCTTGCTATCTCCTATTCTTCCATTTATCAGGCTTTGAATTTCACTGCTGGCCGGCCTTGCCCGGCCCTGGACCTTTGATAAACAGCTGTATGCCGCTATCATTGTCAAGTCCTCAGGTCTCTATTCTATTGGTATTTACTGCTTAAAAGACTTCTATCACATTTACTGCATAAAAAGGAATAATTGCCTTCAAAATAAAATCTAAGTTTTCCAACGCTGTCGAGGCCACGCGAAAATATCTTTCTGATTGAAAACTGTCTTTCTTCTGCTGTGACTCTTTCTTCTTATTTATAACCTGTTTCAGCCACTGATATGTATAGGGTATTTGTAATCTTTGATAAGAAATAAACTTTATTAATTCCACCACAATGTGTCCACATGATATTGCAGTCAACTGATCACCAATTTTTAAATCTATAGTCATTGGTTTGATGACACTTCCAGTTGACATAATAAATGCCTTAAAATTCGTGTTAATGTTCGAACAAAAACCCAAGCGTTGCACGAGTACCTACCTCACTGATAAAAATGTTTTCAAATTTTTTAACCGTTGACGTTCCCGTAGATTAAGTACCATAGACAAACATACGTTTTATTATACATAATCATTCGGTTTCAGACGTATTCTTTTACATTATTATAATCCTTACAGTGGATACTATATGATTTCATAACACAAACTCTCATTCTCATTGTGACATAATGTACCTTATTCATTTATTGCACATTCAAAGTCATAAGTCCTTTTTTAATCCAAATGAAATTCATGGAATATGTTCGTTACTGGACATTAAATAATGAATTCAAATTCAAACCTGTTTCCAAAACAAATACTGTTTTGAAGGTTGTTTATAGTATGTCAGTTCATGGATTAAAAGCAAAGTTTACGACATCATACAAAAATATGTACCGTGTAAAAAACATTGTTCGAATTTATTTTAATAGGCATCAATTTTCTACGAATTGCCGACAATATGCTAAGGAAGTTAAGTTTGGTCCTGACGTTAGATCACTTATGTTACAAGGAGTGGATATATTAGCGGATGCTGTTGCTATCACATTGGGACCTAAGGGGCGTAATGTCATTTTGGAACAAGCTTTTGGACCACCAAAAATAACTAAGGATGGAGTAACCGTTGCTAAAGGTATAGAATTAAAAGATAAATTCCAGAACGTCGGAGCGAAATTGGTTCAAAATGTTGCTAACAAAACAAATGAAGAAGCTGGCGATGGTACCACTACTGCTACTGTTCTAGCCAGGGCCATTGCAAGAGAAGGATTTGAAAGCATTTCTAAAGGTGCTAATCCCATAGAAATCCGGAAAGGAGTAATGCTAGCAGTTGATGCAGCAATGGAAAAATTAAAGGAAATGTCGAAAGATGTCAATACATCGGAAGAAATTGAACAAGTCGCTACAATCTCAGCAAACGGAGATAAAAGCATTGGGAAACTGATAACTGCTGCAATGAACAGAGTAGGTCGAGATGGAGTTATTACTGTTAAAGATGGAAAAACGCTCGACGATGAATTAGAAGTTATCGAAGGGATGAAATTCGATCGTGGTTTTGTATCTCCGTATTTCATTAATTCATCAAAAGGACCAAGGGTTGAATACAATGATGCTTTAGTATTGTTCTCTGAGAAGAAAATTTTTACTTGTCAACAAATTGTGCCGTCATTAGAAATCGCTAATAGTCTAAAGAAACCTTTAATAATAATTGCTGAAGATTTTGACGCAGAACCATTATCAGTACTCGTTGTTAATAAATTAAAAATTGGATTGCAAATAGCCGCGGTGAAAGCCCCTGGATTTGGAGAATATCGAAAAAATACATTAATGGATATGGCTATAGCCACAGGCGGAGTAGTTTTTGAAGATGACGCTAACCTAATCAGACTCGAAGATTGTTTGCCGGAAAGCCTAGGAAAAGTAGGAGAAGTGTTAATTACAAAGGATTCTACAATTTTATTAAAAGGCAAAGGCGATAAAAATGATATAGAACAACGAATAGAACAAATAACAGCGGAGCTTGAAGACACAACAAGCGAATATGAAAGGGCGAAACTTATGGAACGGGTATCTAGATTAAAATTAGGGGTAGCAGTATTACTTATAGGTGGTAGCAGTGAAGTTGAAGTCAATGAAAAAAAAGATAGAGTGAGTGATGCTCTCAATGCTACACGCGCAGCTGTTGCAGAGGGAATAGTTCCAGGTGGAGGGGCAGCTTTATTACGATGTATACCTGTATTAGATAAATTGAAACCAATTAATTCTGATCAAGCTATAGGAATAGACATAATCAAGAAAGCGCTAAAGACGCCATGCATTACGATAGCCAGTAATGCTGGTTTTGATGGTTCCGTCGTAGTATCAAAAATAGAAAGTATGGGAATAAACTATGGGTATGATGCACTAAATAATGAATACGTTAATATGATTGAAAGAGGCATCATAGACCCTACAAAAGTAGTAAAGCGAGCATTAACAGATGCAAGCGGTGTTGCGTCTTTATTAACTACTGCTGAAGCAGTTATTTGTGATCTCCCGTCCAAAAGCGTCCCTTCGCTAGGAATGGGATCCGATACAGGCGTAACGGGAGTTTATTAATAACTGTTACCCATATTAAAATTACCACAGTAATAAATTGTTGGTGTTCAAATGATGTTCGTTCAATTTTGAACTAATACTTCTACTATGAAGTGACCTAGATTTTGTATTTTGTACTATTCTGCTTACGCTTACAATTTCATCACTTTAATTTATCTTCATGAAATGGATGTATGTCTAATACAATATGTTATTGAAAATGGCTGATTTTAAAGGACACTTTATTTTTACCCCTTTCCTTAATTTTAAGCTCTTGTCTTTTAACGAGTAACAGTTTCGGAAAGGTTTCAATTTTCGTAAATTTAATATAGGCACTATTTGGGTATGAATCTATGTTAATTCGTTTTGTATTTTGTATTAATGAGAGGTAATTTCCTTAATACAACAATGTTACTTTTAAAGTATCTTTAGTAAGTCGCAGAAGAATGCTATACTGTATACTTGATAATTATCATGGTAACAAAGTGTTTGTCAAAAAATATGTCAATTTATATTTGACATGAATTGTCAGTTAATTTAGGCGCGAAAATAGACAAAACAATTTAATCAGCAGTTATAGCGTCAACCTCATTATATTTTATATTCTCACAGTTCTTGAATATCTTTATTTAAAGAGAATTTCTGTAACACTACATTTTATGCAGTGATATATGTAATACAATGTATTATCGGTATTAAAGGAATTTTATCTAAAACAGCAGTTTTTCCCAACATTGAGCATATTTTTAAATTAAAAAAAAACTTAAAGAATGACTGAGGGACTTTCGTGCCTGAATACTAGCCTATTGACTGAAGACAATCTGAATAAAAATTCATACAATAATAACGACGGAGCCATAAGTGACAATAAAAGTGGTGAGTCTGATGATGAAAACGAACTTTTATTTACAAGAAATAAAACTAGATTGAAACAATTTACAGAAAGTGACGGGGGTTCCGATGAAGAACATAACGATGAAAAGAATCCCCTCATGCCATCACCAACACTATCTAACTCAGACGATAATCGCAAAGGCAAAATATTTGGTGTTAAAAAGAAACTTAGGATAAAATGTGTCGTAGATAGCAGTACTGACAGTGAATCTCCATCTGACCATGATATCAAGAAGTTAAAAAAATATGATCTCTCAAGGACTAAAATTAAAAATAAAAAGTTGAAAAACAAGTTTAAAAAATTAAAGAGTCTTAGGCAAAATTACTATAAAGAAAGTGTTCACCATGAAAATGGAATGACTAATGATGAAAATCTCAGTGAAGAATCAGACAATGCAATTAGTGAAAATTCAAATTCTAAAATGAAGGAGGTATGAAACAATATCATTATTACTATATCTGGAGTTATTAGGAAAATATGTTATTGCAACATTTGATGTCTTTTAGTGAAAGGAATACAAGGTTTAGGTTCATATTCTATTATTATTACTATATTGCTATACCAGGTGCCTTTTGTCTTAGACAGAGAGTACCAAGAGCCAAATAACTACTCATCAATTTATTTATGCATCTGTGATAAGCATCAAGAAGACAATTGCTATATATAGTATTTCTTTTGTTGTCACAACTCTTTTCATTTTACTCAGTTAGAGGGAACCTCCATTATTTAAAGCCCTTCTAAACTCATCTATCTATGTTCCATTAAAGATATCTTTATATAAGGATATAAGGGGAGTTCTGATGTGAATGTGGAAGGATGAAGAAATGATGGAGAGTTTACAATAATGTTGGCCTTATATTATGTACTACAGTCAAAACTGAATGTTATAATGAACATAACATTGCCCCTATAATCCTCGAAGGGGCAGGTAAAGAAGTGTAATATACTCCCACATTTCACTAGTTATGTTTATGTACCATGGAATAGGTGGTGTGCCTAATGTTATATATAACTTTTATCTATGATTTATAATAAAATAACATTCCTATGTACTAAATTTGACACCTATATATTGTTGGGTGCTGCCATCCTCTTCAAACTTTTATTAATTGGGGTACTGTTCAGTGTATGTGATTAAATATTATCTCATTGTAACATCTTAATTGCCAGTAATATAGCTGGTATAACTTTCTGTAAGATAGATAGAGATAGAATAGAGATATTTGGCACTCCTAGCTATCTGCCTACCCCACAAGGGACTTGGTGTGAAGATATTTGTATGGATATATTTTCTGTAATATTCCATTGTTGAAACTTTGGAGGTGTCTAAGATCATTAGGACTAGAATTTTTGTTTAATTTGTCTTAGGAGTTTAATACCACGGTTTATTTTCTACTTGCCATATAGATATGAAATTTTTTATTTTTAGGAAACCAAGGAAAAAAAGTCACCTATGTTATCTTTAATATGTGATCCTGATATATCTGATGAAGAGCAACATGTGAATTTAAAAATTCAAAAGTCCAAGCCAACCAACCAAACATCAACAAAGCCAGCCAAAGTAAGTTAGAATCTATGACATCTATGTACATGTTGGAAGAATAAGTTTTAATTAGTAAATTTCCACTTCCATGGTTCCTTTGTTAATATGTATGTATAATCTCTTTTTTGGATTCAAATTAAATTTTTTAATTAAGACTGTGTCATTTAACCCTTTGCACTCGAGAGGTGAGTCTCACTCACCATGTCGCTTGATGCCACAATTCCAGAGGTGAGTCTCACTCACGACGCGGGTTCCTACGCTATTTGTATAATATGAGGAAGTGTAAAATGATATCCCTTCAAATAAAGATAAGACCTTGTCTGAAATTAGTACGCAACCACGAACCGGATTGCGTTTTCGGTCTCAGTTCGAACTTGACAGTC
>DWMG01003048.1:0-12391 GCA_018244855.1 Elbella merops
ATCCTTAGCTGTTTTAATTTTCTTACTTTCCACAATAGGTAATGATTTTATCCATAACATATTTCTTACACTCTCTTCATGTTTTGCTCATTAGATGGGACGACGGCCAAACACTATTTTGATAGCTTATTACCATTTGATTAAAAAAAATTAAAAAATGTGGCGACAAAATCAAATTTCGTTTTTAACGTTACAATTTTCAGATTGAAAACGCTTAAATCAACTTTGTGCTATCTATACTGTCAACTACCAAGTCCACGTTCGATACAAATAATTTGGCGACTTTTATCACATAATGATTTTTTCATTACTTTCGAATATTTTCTTACATAGATAAGGTATTTAAAAATAGTGAAAAGTGCTTCTTATGTTTTGCGTGTCACCTTTTCAATGGTTTCTATTCAGATACAAAAACATTGCAAGCAAAATAATTGACTATAACTTCTATCATTGATCTTTGATTACAAAATGCAAATATACTATAACGTCAACAGTTGCATTAACGGGATGGCAGACAATTTAAATATTAGTGACCTATATAACCAAAAATTATTATAAATTGAAATACATTCGGATAAAAAAAAGCCGCGTTCGGATACGCGAACCTATTTTTAACTAAATGGCTTTTAATTATTTTTTATATTAATAGGCGTATGAAATCAATCAAATTATCCGAAAACAAGAGCGAGTGCTGACGGAGAAGTGCAAAATGATATCATTCAACTTACATTCAACAGTGACTTCAGGTTAACGCACCGTCGGTCGATAACGAACGCACGAACGGATGACTCGCTCAATTAAAAACTAAACTCAGTGACCTTAAAAAAATAGTAAAATAATAACACTGCAGCCTCTTCCATAATCCATAACAGACAGACAACACCAAACAGATAAGATCTGATTCATCTTTATTATAATTCCGTATTTTTCTAAGATAACAAGAATATACACGTGTTCAATGATCATTATGAGTTCGTCGATGAACTTGTGAAGTTGACCGGAAGTCAATAGAATAATATATTACAATAAATACAGAAGAAATAAAGACAAGTATATTATACTAGCTAAACCGGAGAACTTCGTACCACCTAACAATTAATTAAAACCTTGTTACTTTCAACAAATTTTATTATTTTATGAACACCTAACGAAATAAATACTAATATCACGGCTTTGTAGTCATCATGCGTTCCAAAGCCGCTTTCAACAGCCTGATCAATGCATGATGTTCATGAAGAAGTTGTTGCAAAGCTTGAAGAATTTCTCCTTTCATTGTTCCGTTGATCTCTTGTCGTCGATCAAGTTGTGTGCATTGCCCATGAAGTATATTTGTAAGAATTTATATTGTGCATGTTCAAGAGGTTTCAATGATCCAATTCTATAGTGTATCTGTAAACTCGTAAGCAGTGTTATTATTACTGATTTGCAACCACAAACATTTTGTTTACCTTAGAGCCAAACATAGTAATTTATTTAATCTTTTTTTAAGTAATCATCACGTTTTTCAATATAAATTACCTTGAATGTCGGATTTAATCCATGTTGTTCGATAATGCTTGTCCAAAATAAAGTCATTTGAAAACAACCATTGTATTTTTAAGTATTCGCTAGAAAATGTTGTGATTCTGGTGTTTCGCTACGAAGCAATGCATGCACCTATTGTCTCATGTACCAGAGTGAACAAAGCCAATTTCGCTTTTCCATTAAGGCAGCACAATGCAGGCGTATCCCCAGTAAACTTTAATGCGCCACAATGATCCCAAACAACTTCCATTTGACCAATGGAAACGAAAGGATGCGAGCTGTAATTAATTGTGTAACGGTACAGAAACTCTGCTCGATTCAAATCACCATTAGAGTCATCTCTTCTTGATCGTCGGAGACTATCTCGTTCTTGATCTGTGCGAAGAGCTCCACGATTTGTCATTGCCAACTGTGCCATTGCTCGGGCTGCCTCTCTTTGCTCTTCTGTTTGAGAAGCTCGATGTTGGGCCATACGAACGCAGCGCTTCATGCAATTTCTCGATTTTCTTCAGTGGAATCATTGGCTATATTCCGAAACCTAATAGCATTACGGTTTCGCTAGGAAACACTACATCTTTCCAAAACAAAACCAAAAACGAACAATTCCACCGGTAATCGTTATATCACTTTTTACTTTGACAGCATGTGTTTGTCAAAGATGACATTTTGGTAAGATATTTATTATTCTATTTGACGGTTGTTGCCTTTTTTAAAACGAAGTTCTTTACTACAGCTAAAAAAACCTTTTATATGAGGACGCAACTGTCTGAACTATTGGTACGCGACAACCATGAGCGAACGACGTTTGTTTCTCTCCGCCCACTGGCCTGACGCTGGTTGACGACGACACAGACACGCGCCGCTGGCTCCGAACTGGCGGTAACAAGTGCGGGTGCTGCCGCGTAGCACATTAAAATTTCTCAAATACGAGTAGCCACTTTAGCTAGCCACTTTTCAGTTCTTGTCCAGACCGTAGGGTCAAATTGTCAATATTATGAATTACTAATAAATAAATAAATAAATTAATTAATTAATTACGTAAAGCGGCGTGCATGTATGAAGAAAATGATGAATGTGGAAGAAGCACGACAGATATGCAAGGATAGGGATATTTGGCACTCCGTGCTCTCTGCCTACCTCGTGAGGGACTTGGCGTGAAGATATGCATGTATGTATCAGTACGTCGCTCTCTCTCTGCCGGTTTGTTCCTGCTCCCGTCAGTAGTTTTCACTTGAGAATATTATTTTACACTTACACTGTGATTATCTGCTATTACCTCCACTATCGAGAACGACAAGGACCGGAGCATGATATGTAAGTCCCTACATACATTACGAGTATTTGTAATAAGTAATGTATATTATAATGTCAAGGCAACCAATAATTACAATCGTAGCCTTACCTTCACCCTCGTTACGAGTAACGTAGATCAAATAACATAATAAGCGTTCAAATCGGCGAAACGGTGACACAGCCCTGCCCCGCCCCCGCCGCCCCTGCTGCTGGCACTGACCGGATTTGCTGCAAAATCATGAGTACTACACACAAAAACTCTATATTAAGAAATGGTCACAAAAACAGGCGCTCCGCGCAGTCGCCACGACCAGCCGCGCGCTCCGCCTAGGAGCCGTTAAGCGTCGCGACGCAAACGATACATTTTTTCGGCAACTTTTATTTGACTGCCTCGTTGGTCGTGTTGGTTGCAAGTGCGACTGCCGATTGGGAGGTCCCGGGTTCGATTCCCGAGTCGAACACTACAAAATTTTCTAATTTAGATTTTCTAGTAGTGGTTCGGAGTCTGAATATGTGCCCGATGCACGGCAATAGGCTCACCACCTATTCCATAGTAGGACGTAAACGTAACCGGTGAAACGTGGGAGTTTTCTGCACTCCTCTGCTTACTTCTTCGGGGATTACAGGCATGAAGTTACGTCATCTTAAAATCATTGACATAAGTATCTTATTACTTTCTCGGGGCTTAAGCAATATTCGTACCAAAATGTTAACAAAAATCCTTTTGCTGTTTTGGTGTAATAGAAGATTCCGAGATATTTTCTTTTTTAATATGTGTGTGTATTATTTGTATTAATGCCTCTTTAGTTTTTTTTTTGTCAGTAGACCTTTCTAAACACAGATCCGGGAGCCGCGATGAGAGAGAAAATGATTGTGGAGTGTACTTATGATGATTTGTGTCATAATATACAACAATTTGTTATTAAAAACCCGTTATGTAAATTTCATGTTATTATAAAATCGATGCCACCGTTTCACCAGATGCCGGAGCGTTTTTAAATCATACAGTAGCAAAGAGGTCCACACGAACCAATGATTAAGTGCAGTTCCAAACACGTTACGGGGCTACACACTTGGGCAAGAAAAAGTTTAATTATACATTTCGCTATTGGATTAAAGATGTAATTATTCTTGGAAATCTATACTGCGTGGCTTACATGGAATTGAGGCCCTCCGCCGAGTTTTTATGCGATTCTTATAGGGTATATATGTATACTCGTAAGTGTGCACTAACGATATTATCATAATCGTCAGCTGATGTTCACAGCTGGACTTAAGCCTCCTCTAATCGGCGCCACTCCTTCCGGTCCTAGGCCTTCCGAATCCAGCGGCTTCCCGCTGTCTTCTTCAGATCGTCAGACCATCTGGTACGATATTATATTGCAATTAAATGAGATAAATATTCAGACTCCTTATTTAATTTGAAACATTTCATCGTTTCACTGTTGGTCACTCTACTCAGAATGAGTGGATTAAGACCATAGACTGCTACCCTATCCATCCAAGTGCGGATTGGTAGAGTCTTCGAGCCTTAGTGATCTTCTCTTTTCGAACCTTGAGGTGTGCCGCTTTCCTAACAGTGTTTTCCTTTACCCTTGTAGCAAGTAATATCTATTATTAAATGGCACATTATTTATTGTAAAGTTGTGCATGCGAGGATTTAAAATCAAAGAACCCCCTAAGTGAGAGGTAAAAGTTTTAACTATTAGGCTATAAAGGCATAATGATCAACATTACTTACAAATTTGTGGTTTTGTATTTAAAATATTTGCCTGTATAATTCTGCAAAAAATCAATATCTAATTTTAATTACATATATTACAGGTAGACAAGTTTAATCTAATCAGTCTCCAGACATTCCTCACTGCCGCGTATAATCCATGACAAATGTTGTCGCGGAGAGGAGATGAATTTTGAACAATGCTCGTCAATTGTTTTTTCACGCCAAGTCGTACGGCGTGTGGGTGTCGGCTGTAAGTCAACGAGGCACTTGCGTGAGTAAAAAACCTATTTGTCCACCGGCGGCGTTGAATAGAGCATGTGAGGTTTTTGTTCGTTACGGTCAGCTGTGTAAGAAGTGCGTTCGATGTTAATTATCGCCAGCCGTACTTGGCTCGGACGACCGAAACGTCGGGCCCGGCAAAAAACACAACCCACTACATCAACCTTGTGTATGTCCACGTAACTATAAAATAATTTCTTTTGAAAAATATTATGTCTATAAGCGGCATTCAATAGAATTTCAACGCTACATTAAACATGATCATTCTTAAAAGCTATAGCAAACATTACTCATTGTTAGTGTCTGTGAATGTAAGTATTGGCATTTTTAGATAAATACTTATTTACCTTAAAATTGAGCAACTATGTATGTACATATATCATGAAAATATTGTGCCCGTAAGTGCGACATGTGTAGGTACATATGACTACAATTCTTAATGTTTTTACCCTCTAAAGCGTAATAATAGAGATTTTGCGATGGGAATAAAGTAAATATTGACCGCTTTGATTATATTGTCGCTCCGCGCAAACGTCTAGTCGACAAAAAAAAAGGTAAATTGGCACGTTTGGCAACTCACAGGAAGTTTATGTCGACACCGTTATACCTATCGAAACCTATGTTATTCCTAAGTCATCAGGATATCAGCTTCTTTTGTTCCAGTCCCAGCCAAAGGTTTTGCCCAAGGTGTTAATTAAAAAATGACTGTAAGTTTTAAACATGACAGAATACTAAGCAAAATTGTAGCATTCAATATATTTATATATGTATGTATATTGAGCAATACATTGAGTTTGTATTGCTTTCCCCCTACCCTGCTCTCAATGTCCCAGTGTGGCCAGCAATAAAACTAAATTTAGCTTAATTCATCAATTACACTATCACTCACCTGCCGCCTGATCATCACGTGGCTGACCCGGCCTCGGACTCGCACCGACAGTACATATTCGCCGGGGTGCGTCTGCGACTCGCGCACCAAAAACGATCCATTTCGCCCCTTCTCCATGATCAGGTGCTCCGCCTCTTTGGCGGACATAACGCCATGGAACCATCTGTAACAACAATAATTACAGTACAACTGATAGCGGAATATTGGCGGGGCACAGGTCAACAAGAAAGAATAAACGAAATAAAATAGTTATTGGAAGAAATAAATTGAATTATCTGCCGAGTACTGCCGTATTCTGGAGTGGAGACCGCGGCTCGGCAAACGTAGCGTAGGACGCCCTCCGGCCCGGTGGGATGACGATTTGCGAAAGGCTGCAGGCAGATGCTGGATGCGTTAAGCCGAGAACAGGGCGTGATGGCGCGCATTGGGGAGGCCTATGCCCAGCAGTGGACTGAAATAGGCTGATGACGATGACGATGACGATTAAATATCACTTCTCTCGAAATTTGCATACATAAGGTCTTAGCATGATTTTGTCTAAAGCGTGTGAAATCTGTCAAGCTTCACTTAGGTAGTATTCTATGATGTTAATTGATCCTGTCAGGAAACTCATTTCCAACAGTGGCACGACAGAAAGTTAATGATAATGAATTCATTTCAATGAATGAAGAATCATTATATACATACATCGCTAATTAATACTATTAACCGTCCGCCTTCTTACAAAATGTACTATTACAAATGATCCACAAAGGATCAGAAAAATGTCATAAGAATAGAACTATGGAACACTATGAATATTTCATTTTGTTTATTTGCAATGACGTCCTCTTATAGCGGAGAAAGCCACATTCACTCGTATTTCCTTATTGCAACATCTTGGGGACAGAATGCACGCGGGGAAAATGTGTGTAATGTGCACGATTAATGTGTAATTTTTGTACGTCACCTACAAACTCGCACCACAGAGCTGTTAATGTACAATCCCTTAATAATTCTCTGTCGGTTTTCCCAGAAGATGATCTGCATTATAGAAGCGAGGTGGTGGTCGCGGCAACGACCGGTATTGGAGTTCGTGGAATTGGTGCGCGTTCAGCGCCTGACATGAGAGAGAACGATCTCTCACCAATGGGCTGACAAGTAACTTGGAATTTCCAGTCTCTTACATATATTCAACATAACTTACCGATGCTATGCGCAAGTCAGCTTTTTGATTTGATAGTGGAGCACTGCAGCCCAGCTACTTTTTTAAACCAAAGATATACAATACTCCGTTCGGATGAGAGACTTGTGATCTAGCCAGGAGACACGTAACAGTTAGTGTAAATGTTTTTTTGATTAATGAGGTCGTATTCAGTTATAAAAAATATGTGTTGCCGGTCGATAACAACCTTTATGTTTCAATAAAGACATATCCAGTACTCTTCCGACCGGATTTTATCAAACAAGCTAGTCTTATACTCAGCAAGATTTCTTAGTGGCTTTGTTTTTTGTATACATTTATGTCACTATCTGACTTGCCAATTATTTTAGTTGGTGCTACTCTGAACAAGTAACATTCCGGTTCTAGTTTCCATTCTTAATATAAGTTTTTTAATCTACTTTTTCGATCGATGTCTTGTTATAGTGAACGTAGAGTACCTACCTAATTAAAATATATTTAAAGCCGATTGTTAAGCAAGAATCTCGCCACAACTTTAAGAAGCCTGAAAAGTCCTCCGTCACGCTGCTCCATAGAGCACATGGATTGAACATAAACATAAAATAACGTATATGATTTAAAAAGGAAATTATTCCTCGAACTGAAAGTAATGAAACTTGTGACGCACGCTGGGATTTCGTCTATAGGTAGATCTGTACAGGTAAGAATGTGTGGCGGACAAAAAGACAAGTACGAATAATTATCTTTCTCATAACATCACAAAGTAAAATATGCAATTATGCAGTGAGTGTCAGACTGCTATCCTAAACATTTTCCGTCAAGTTTTTAAATTCATTTTATGTACTAATATCACATTTTAAGCAGAAGGTCAACGCATCTGAAAGCGTATTTTCTATGCTGGATGCTATCACTGCCTTCTTATTCCTCTAACGACGTCTTTTAAATGTTATATTAGTTATTTTACTAAAGATAGATGTTAAGTGGAGCAGAGTTCTATACTGTAAGCAGAACAGTTTATGAGGATTACCATTAGTGGACACGAAAATTAGTTTTATACGTTTTCATTGTCATGCTGCAAGAGGACATTTGGATTAAGAGAATTTTAATGTTGTGTCTAGGACCACCATTTCATATTTTTTTCTAATATCACGTCTTTACTGGATTTTTTTTTTTTAAACATCTCTGGCATATCATAGACTTTATCAAACACGTAGTTAAGTAATATTGAAACGTAACTTTTTTGTCGCATTCCGCAGTTTAATGAACTAAAAGGTGGAATTAAAAGCATGACACATTGTAGGTACACTGGCGTGGATCGTGTTCGCGCGAATCAAACTGGGAACTGACTGTGAGATAGTGAGAAACAACGGGTGAAGACCACCAACCCGGCACCAGCAAGCGTGGCAATCCGTGTCCCAACCAATTCCTTTCGTACAAAAATATACACCTGTCCGACAGGTGTGGTCAGTGAAGATAAAAAGTCAATTAAACTAAAGATAGTGAATACATTCCGAAAAACGAAAATATACGTGCACATGTACGGTGAATCGATTTATATTTGCATAAATTACTTCTATTTTATAGTAAATTCGAGGTACATTTTTCAAATTCTCCGCTACTTTGAAACATTTTAGAATAATTTGTTCATTGCAATGTTATAATTCAATATTTTTATTGCTGTAAATGAAAATTAAGCTGCTTATAGCCAAAAACAGTTTACCATCCTTATGGACCTATTTTAAACAAGGTAGAAGATATGAGCCGTGCGTGAGATATTAATTATTGCGTAACGGGCATAACATATTCAATACAAGTTGTATGAAAACTCAAAAAGGTATTTAGATACATTTCCGACTGACAGAAATACAAAATTATTTAGCTACACCACACACGCGGTTTACAAAATTTAAGGCGTGGACCGGAAGTAACGGTGTGTCAAGTTAAAAAGATAACATTAACGGTACATTTTTCAAAATGTTTATGGCACATATGAGTCGGCACATGCTGCTAGTGATTGGTCGTTTCCTGTTTGACGCGCAATCGCAAGACAAATTTAAAATTCCAATGTACATTTAGATACAATTGAGTGTACCGTGGCCTCTGTCCAAGTAACTCAATATAACCGGTAATAATGTAATTTCTTCAATTACAGAAGTAATAGCCCAAATTGCCGCGTAGGTGCACGATCATGCCTGTAATGATAAAGTAACGCATGTAGTCGAACGTCCGTGTGTCAGTAGCGTGAAGTATACGCAGGGGACGAGCTCAGTTCCAAACCAGTTTTGTAAGTTGAGCTTCTATTGTTAAATGTCGACGTATACTTTATTAGAACTCAGTAGGGATCATAATAGCTCGTTGCAATTGTTTAGTGAAAGATCATATAACGTAGTAGCTAACCTCCAAATTACGTGTCTTTCTCCACGTTCCGATGTGTCTGTATTTGTTACTGGATGTTCGGAAGAACCCCGACATTACATACGGCATTCGGAACTACTACTACAAGCAGTTTAAATATTTTGGATAATATCTTTGGGCAATTTTATGTTCAACAATATCTATATAATTATAAATACGTAAAGCAAAAACTTTGTACCCTCTTTTACGGAAATTACGCGGACGGAAGAGTGGCGAAATTTTCCACACTTATAGTTTATATAGAGAAGGAAAGCAGAATGCTAAAATGTATGTGTAATATGTATTATGTGTGCGTTAAATTGAATTAAATAAACCATTTATCATTTACGATCCCTTGTCAATGTCAAACATGAGACGGATTGTTGTCAATAAGTAGCACGGGGGAGAGATTTATTTAAGCTTAGTATTTGACATTAGAACCTAGACAACGATCGAACTGATTTTTTAGGATTTACGATCGAATTTCGATCGCTACTGGGCCATTGGTACATATAATTATAGCAATAACTCGACACCTAATAGTACTAGCAAACATAATTCGTAAACAGACCACCTTTTTATTTACCTACATAATAAGAATTACCATATACTAGAACTACTCGGATAATGAGTTAAATGTTCATAAACGTACGAGACGAGACAAACAAAGACATAAAATAAGAAATTAACATATAAATAATCTTGAATTACCTCTGATTTATAAACACTTGAAATAAACAGAGCATGTGTACGTGTATGTAAATAATTATACACCATTTCATTGTCCCTCTTGCCACTAAAATGTGTCGGAAGCACAATCGCCGGGCGGCGAACATAGCCTATTTGAAAGGCAAAATTAAAGAGCAGCTTGATTAATACAAAGCGGCATGTCTAATTTTGTATTTTATCATCATCATCATTATCATCAGCTTATTCCCGTCCCCTGCTGGACATAGGCATTTCCAATGGCACGCCACTGAGCTCGATCTTCAGCTCTCCGCATCTCATTCTTTTCACATTTTGTATTTCACCGCACTTGAATTGATAAACGATGAAATATTGTAATATATAATAACTACACAATGAAACACCGCGAAAACATTCTATTTTTTTCAATGTTCTTTGTATCTAGCTATAAACAAATTTGTATATGTATTGACAATAAATTTACAAACTACATACCTACTCAGATAAGTAAAAATGCGCAATACCTTTTAAACAAACATACATATGTAGCTTATGAAATACAACGCTGGCTTTTTATATACTAGACCGTATCGACTCTGACGAAACATTCACAAAATAATTCATATTTTGGTATACATAGATACTCGTATACACAATTTGGTAGTTTTTTGGCAAAGGTTGCTGGGACTGGGACGTAAGTAGATATGGGAAACATCAGTCACCTTATCAACCAAATAGATGCGCCCGAAAGGGAACAAAGAGTGATTTAGCTGCAAATTACAGCCGTCGCACTGAATTATTCATCTATCAGTGCTCGCTAGGAACAAATACCGCACGTATTAATGAGCACGCACTAGGTATGTACCTACCTATCTAAACACTGTATTCACGTTTTACTGTATGATATTATGAGCAGTAATATGAAACAGGCCACAAAAATTAAATAATCCATCATTTGACCTTCGCCTATTTCGGTTCAGGGTTTCAATACCCTGTTGCGCCTTAACATAATATTATAAATGATTCAAGCATATGCGCACTTGCATTATAATGATATAGATTTGATCCGGATTATAACGTTCATATCCTCCCTGTTATAGTCACATATGACTTTATGAATAACTACTCAAGTGAAAAGTATGGATTCATTTATTTATTCTGTACGTCCTTCATTTTTTATGAGGAAACGACGTACCCATAGGACAATTTATCTTTAAAATTTCAATCAATATAATTATCTATTATTTGACGAGCTCTCAATGCGTTTACGGGTACCTAAATGACAATATTCGATTGTAATTTTTATAACAAAGGTTATGATATTTTACAAGGAAGATAAAAGAACGCGGGAACGATTTAAGTATATTTTTACATACACTTATGGGTACAATACCAAGTTATACCAAATGGAAGCGGTGTATTCTGGATTTACATTGTATCATAGTTACGAGCGAAAGTAATTCACAGATCGGCCAATATGCTACATATCTTACGCAAGTAGACAAGTATGTTTGGGCCTTGGTGCAAAGCCAGACATTATTCTGTGCTGTCATGTCACGTTGGATGACCTTGTAGCGCCAACCGTGCGTAGTTATAAAGTTTAATGACCACAACGAAAATCATAACAACAAAACCTAAATGGAGCCGTGAAGCGCACTTGCCTATGCTCAATCGTACATCCTCAGTGTATCGATGATGTCAGAACTGAAGAATTTTTCAAGTCCATCAGAGAAGGGAAGTATTGCGTACTAACTAAATCTGTCAATAGATCGGACGTTGTAGTGATTTAAGATTTGGGAATGACCTCAGGTGCCGTGACCGCTCGCGACGGTAACCTCGGCCGTACGCCCGCGCTGTCGTCACTACACGTTGCCCACCTCAACCGCCAGATCAAGAATCGGAAATTATATACGTCGTTCCGTTTTGCAATTGTGTCGTCATTTTATCAGACGCACTAAAACTACGCTAATCTTATTTTCATATAATTGCGTGTGTTCAGATTCGAAGAAAATCTCACGCAAAAATAATTATCTCTTCAACACGATTCATAACATTTTCAAATTTAAATGTATTTGTTAATATGTCGTGTATGGTTATTAAATAAAAACCAGAATGCAGATGTCAAGTAAATAGATTGTGTAATGTATCTCAATTTATACTTTAGTATAATATAACCCAAAGATACGTCTCGTCACCCCTTTACATTATCATCCTTAATAAATAGCTATTGTTTACGGTCAAATTGTTAGCTGTGTAATAAAAAAAAATTGAATATGATTTTTATATACCTAATTCTTACTTTTTTTCAAATACCTATATACCTACATAATTTCTAAACGATCTATCTAATCGAGTTTTTCCAGAAAAACTGTTTACTTGCCCCAAAAAAACGTCATCAAAAACACACTAATTTTAGTTGAGCCGATTCATCCATTTTAGG
>DWMG01003049.1:0-12388 GCA_018244855.1 Elbella merops
TGTCATTAAATACCCTACATATTTGCAATTTTTCCATAACGTATTTACAAAGATCTTCAACAATTATACTTTTAAGACTGTGATGTCTATTAAGAATGACAATTTACAGATAGATAAGAAAGACTTAATAAACAACACAGATGTTAAAAGAAACTTTTTTTTTCCATTTACCTCTTCCAATTGAAGAAAAATCCTCGAAATGTTACAAAATTCCCTGCAATTGTTGATCCAGGTATTTGCATAGTAGTTTTACAACTAGGTGGGATAGTACTTGACGGTGTATACTGCACTTAATTGGGAATATCAATTGACTGTCCGATTCCTCACCGTCACGGCGCTCGCGACAAACTGACGGAACGAAATGTCAAATCGATTTTCCAGTTACTCCAATTTGTGGTCTTCGGCCATTTAAGTTATATTTTGGACTAATTCTATCATTGCAATGTCATTTGGATATACAGTTCGATTCTCTCGTTTCGGTACTTTTGTCATATCTGCTGATACTAGGCCCTGTGCAATGTAAACTGAACTTTTACATAACTTCAATACAATCTTTAGTTTTTCGTCGTTTACTTTTTGTTTCCTGTTTTTATAGATATTGCAGGGTGAGTTCATGGAAATGTAAATACTTCAAAGACAGTACATTCCGACAAATACATTCAAGTTACCCAATAAACCGATCTCCGGGGAGGCCGGTGCCTTATCAATATTTCAGGCACAAAATTGAAAATTACCGGCCACCCCAGCGGAGTTACATAACTCAAACCTATCGAAACCAATAAAATATTAACTGGCAACGATTTCCCGCCGTTTTTCACCGGCCATTCGACTTGCGCGTCACGTCGCGCCCGTACTTACACTCAATGCCAAATGTAATCATAAAATTGTTGTTAATAATTCAAGCCGGAGTGAGACGGAGGTAGGACGGCGAGCGAGAGGGTGGCGTGCTGGAGGTGTGGGAGAGGGATTATTAAATTCTGTGAATGCTCACTTTGTATCTAATATCCGAACGTGTTTAATATTAGATTAGTAGAGGGCGCAGTGTTGCCCTGCTTCTTCCCCTTGGGCGTGGTCTCTTCGTGATAGATTCCCGTTACCTACGGAGTTTTCCACGAATTATGATTGGTTGGCGTCTGTTCATTTGGAAATGGAATATCGTAAGACACGTCGTGTTGCGTGCGCTTTCGATGTTTCGATAATGAACGGCGGTACGCGGCGGCGTTGTCTCGGCGCGTATCGTGAGCGAGGGTATAGCCCGCGTACCGGCGTATCCGTACATCATCGTACTTTATGAAGCCAGTTTGCTGGTCGCCTGATAAAAGTGGAACGAAGCCCGTCTTCACGTACCCCAATCTTATTGCCATCGTTCAAACGCGTGATTCGATGGTTAAACTGATCTTCCGTTAGGCTTCAAGAGGTCGAATCACGCGATTAAACCTCTTACAATCTTAAATAACTTCGATACTACCTTCGAATGTTCCAGACGCATTAAATGCCTCACTGAGCTACAGTTTTTACGTAATATCGCCATATCAGAGTGTTTTAAGTAGGTATATTGAGCTGAAGCTAATCTATTAGATACTTCAGCCGCTACAAATTTCTTTGTGAAAAGTAGATCCTTAGTAGCTAATGTAGAGTTGTAGAGAATCGTAACTAATTGATAAATATATGCAAAATTGAAATCCTGATACTTAGTCCATATCCAGAATTTTAGTTAACTTAATTTTACGAATATGTAAATAAATTTCTTCGATTTTAACTGAATAGAATCGTGGTGCAAAATATAATTTCTCGTGGACAGAACGAATTTCATACTAGCACATCTGATCTGAAATCTATCATCATCAACAGCAACCTTTCAATCGTTCTACCATTCTACAGTCTCCTCTCAGATTGAGAAAAGTTGGTCTGAAACCTTACAAGAACTTCACGTCTCGTTATAGCTACCAGATACCCTCTGCCGTTCATACGATGCATTCTCTGTAACACATAGACGCTACTATACGTTCCCACACTTCATCCCAACAGATCGGGTGTTTCACAGTCGTAATAATACATCTCTCGTACATCGGAGGAGAAATGAAGCGTGTGATTTTTTTTAACATTTTCGAATCGTACAAAATTAAATTTAACGTAACAGCCCATCAAACATCGCGACGTATTTGTTACAATTCGGAATGCAATAAATAAAAGAATTAGGGATGAGTGTTCACAATGGCATTATAGCTTGGGGTGGTATTGTCCAACCCTTTGGGTGTTTTTTGGACGGCTTAACCGTAGTAATTGTTAGGATAACATCACTGGGTGTTTGCTCGCGGATGGTGTCTAGACTGGCGGTGTTTTAGTTCGATGCTGTAGGCAGCTTGGAAAAGAATTAAGAAAAATGATACCTGAATATATTTTTAAGTTGTGTTGCGATGTCTTTGAACGTTTTCTTCGGGTTAAGAATTTCGGGTTCTATGCTCTTTGAAGGTACCTAGTGAATTATGAACATTATTTAGATTTTAGTACGGGTACCGTTTCGTCTATTTGTTATATGAGATTTGATACATATATAAATAATTATCAATGTACATTTAAGGTATGTACATATGTATGTGTGTGCGTGTGAGTGCTATATGATTTAAATCCAAGTGTTGTAGCGCGTATGGCGATTACATTATTTTTTTACATCGAACATCAAAAGGGTGAGAATTACAATTGACGAACAAAAAGTTGTCAGAATGACAAAGTGATTCGTCATAGAACTGACAGCTGCGCGAGCGACAGGGACAGGAGATATTGTGTGAAAAGAGAGAGAAAATAAAAAGAAGAATGGGACGAACAAATCGACAATTACAAGCGTCCATATATGAGCAATGGTGGAATTCTTTTGTAAATTATTCTCAATGATGGTGAATAAAAATATTATTTAGCGTTTGTCGGGCGCTAGCGACACCATGAGCGCGCCTGGTCCGCGGACAACGTAATCGAATGGTCAGCTAATTGATGTCACGTATAATTACTGGACATTTTAATGTCACATTTAACGGCGTCATATAAAACTGACGTGTCGCTTCACACTCGATGTTTTTTTAATTTTTTATCAATTAATAAATACCGTTTTGGGTATGTATCAATTACCATCGCATTGCTTTGTTTTTGTGAGGAATTTTTCTATGAAAGAACCCACCCATATGTTCATACGAAACTGGCCGTTTCTTAAATCGTCTATGTTCATACACGCACGTTCAATGGTTTGATGATAATAAGCGTGTTAATTTCACTAGACGATATTTACGAGGCGCCATTTCGAATACTTTTCGAGCTCGTAAACAATAACAGCCACGTTTACGAGACTATAAATACACAAGAAATTATTTAACAATGTACTAGTAACATACCAGCTTGCATCTCATAAACATAATTACATACAAAACATATCAGCCGCCGGGCGGCTACCGTAACTGTTTTAAATAATAACCATTTATGTATATTGTGTTATACAGTTCTGTGTCGACCTTTCTCGTTAGCTGGCAAGTTAACGTTTGTTAAGACGTCGCGTTCGAGCACCGTGGCTGGTGGCATTAGCATTTTTAGTTAATATTTATTCAAGTAGCCTATTTGGAAATTGTTTGTCCGTCTGTGTTTAGGGCCGCAAATGGTCATTATAAATCATATAGCTACGTCTTGTACATCATAATGCGTCACTTTGGTGTTTGAATTAGTTGTATTTGCATAATTGTAATGTCCCCCCCCCCTCCCTCCCTGCCCCCTCTCTGGACGTCAGACATTCCGTTGTTTAGTACTTGTTTAATTCCAACCGTTTCTTCTCTGTTTTTTGTTGTTCCGGTCTGTTAATGAAACAATCATTTAGTTAATTTATTTACAAATGTTTTTTTAATAATGTCTTTACGTAAATTCTCGCTCATTGTCCGTTGTACATTCCTGTAGTACCTACTAAAGATATCTGTGTGATTAGAAATCTTAATTGCTTTACGGTTGCTCTTCGGGGCAAATATTTTTCGTGTGTCTAAAATCACAAATACCTTGAATGTTTCGATTGTGTCGAATTTTTGTGTGCTGCGTTTGTTTTCACCTTTTTTTTTAATTCTCACTGAATATACTCACGTTGTTCGTAGAAACAGGAATCATTAAAGGATTTTATTAATCAATTTAATAGGGTATTCACACCATGGAAAAAGCGGTTGGTTTTCAACGATAACACCGTTCATTATTTTCATTTATTCTGTCTCTGTATCCGTGAAACTAATTACGTATCTAAAGCTCAGTCAGGGTGGCTAACCACTAAACTAAAAGTATACTCTATTTGTTTGAATGCACAATATAAAGGGTACATAAATATATGACCCTCTCTTAATCACCAGAAGAACAATTAAGGAAGCAGACGTGAAAATCTTCCAAACGTACATAGCATCAGAAATGCGATTTAGATTGCAACTGCATAACTCAGACGGCTGCAGGAGGGCGCAGCGCGGCGTGTGCACGAATATCCACGGGTATGAAACGTCTGCAGTCTCTTGGAAAATGAGATTCCTGGAAGTGCAAAGTTTCATTACGGCCAGGAATGCTGCTGTCTGTCTCATTAAGATTAGATCTTGTCTAAATTCTGCACGGACAGTTGGAAACTCGCTGTAGACTTGGCGTGTTATAGACGTTTGTGTATGTAAGCAGTCGTCCTCTGATGGGATGGTTACTTAAAAATTCGTGATTGCTTGCATAACATGATATTACGTATATTTCTCTAAAAGGATAGGCAGAGGAGTGTAGTGTATTTCCACGATTCATCGATTATGTTATACGTCCTACCATGAAATAGGGGTTGAACCTATTGCTAATATTTCTTGGATGCTTATAGTTATATTAATTGTGTTTTGCACTGCGTCTACGAAAGGCGATGATTTTAAACTCTTGAAGTAATGTTCGGAAATGTTGATGATCATGAACATGATGATGATGCCTAATGTTTTAAAATTACGAGTAGGCTCAATGACATTTGGATGACGTTAGTCAAAATACAGGACGGGTTATACCGTAATAAGGTATGCATATTTTAAAACAAATCAGCTGCCTCATGAGTAACAATGTGAAATACTTCGAGTCTGCCTTTTGTAATTTACTCAGCAGGTAGAATTTACCATTGAACTGATGCAATATTGGTCAAATTATTGTTATAACAAAATAGGTAGCTACTTTTTATTACAGTATACTTACGATATAACTATCGAATCTTGACGTAGTTAATATATATAAAACTAATAATTAAATCGTACATTAATTAATTACGTATATCTACTTTGGTATCTATTAATAAACTGGCCAAATTACTGTGGAGAAAATAACATAACGAATATAACCAAAATACTTACTTTCCAATAATAGTGAACAACGCCAGAGAACGCGCCGGCTGTGAGTTGAACACAAAGAACTCACGAAAAATCGGGACGCATCGCATTAACATACACATATATTACAAAAAATCACTCCTTTCACATGAAAATGCCTCCGGTGGCCGATAGCCGCGTCGAATCGTCGCCAATTACTGCTTGTTCCTGACTATACCTTTTAAAACATAAAGCTTTGTACGATGTGCCTCACTGATATACCGCGCACACACACACCGCCTGTGATTCCCACGCCATTAACGACCTTCTGGAAACGGTAAAAAGTAACAAATCGGCGTGGCCGCGCCGCCGTACATGGCAGCGCTCTCCGCTTGTCCAGAATACGATACGTACATAATTTTCACGGCTCTTTACCACCTATCATTTACATTGGCAAGCTTTGTCGTCCATGCATTCACTGAAGCCTTTTGTGAGATTCAGAATTAATTGGGCTCTTTTGTTTATTTTTAGCCTTTTGAGAAGTCAGTACGAACTGTAAAGTAATTTACACATTGGCCAACTTTTCTCATGCATAAAGATGATATAAATAATGCTTCACCGGTTCCGAGCGTATACATATTAATAAGTCAAAATCCTCTTACAATATCAGCAGTAGTTGAAAACGGACTCGAATACATTTTATTGTTGATGAAAGATGGCACGTACGAAATATATACCCGCATGTATACAAAGCGTCTTTCTTCATTCATATTGAACAGTATGCGATTAATTTATTCATAGTGAGTCAAGCCACACCCATCTCGACTTAACTTGTGTCACTCATTGACAATGGTGAAATTAACATCGTCCCGCGAGGGGAGGCGAAAATATTTTGATTAAAAATTTATTTTACCAGCGAAAAAAGTATGGGGTCAAAACGACCCCACGGCGGCCCCTCGTCTGACAGATGTCAATCTGGTGTGAACTGATGGGGGATGCTGGTAGTGGACCCGGGTTTTTTGTGGCACCCAATACCTTGTGACCATGTTTGTCAAACGGATTTCAGCGTGGATACGGATCTGTTTGATTATGGGACTTATTTATTGTACTTGTGGAAATTACTGATTGTACAGTGGGGACGAATTTGATCACATTTTAGAGTATTGATAAAGCAGAGGTCATTCAACCGGTTTGTTTTAAGTAAATACTATGTCTAGTAGTGAACTATCGGCTGATGATGGTCACGACGGATGATGACGACAAGGACAGTATTTATCAATAATATTACACTATATAGCATCCTAACAATCGTTGTTCCCCAGTTCCAGTTTCATATGTCCTTATAATCGTCTACTTGAGCTGCGTAATCAGGTTATTACCATACGACTAATCTAAGAATATAAAACAGAAAATGGAGGTAGATTAAAATGGACCAATCCCAATCTCTGCCGTCAATATTGGTCACAGTTGTCGTCGAAATTATTGCATTACTCGCAAAGGTGTACGTTTGAGCGCCCCCGGTAATAATTGTACATGACATATATAAATATTAATGTCTGTCCGTTCGGATGCGTCGCTTTTTGTAATTATTCATCCCCTTCGACAGTGCGAGCGGCCTGTATTAAGGGTTGCTCTGCTCCGTGCAAATGTTTGTGTGTTTGGTTTGAGTCGATAAACTGTTTGATAATGTATTATTCAAATGTCGGTACACCAAACTTCTGCTATGAATATTGTTTTGTAATTATAACGATGGAGAGAATGATGAACATAGAAGCACCTCAGGAGGAAAGATATTTAACACTTGGTGCTCTTTGCTTATCTGAAAAGGGACCTGAGGGGCAGATAGTTTCTGGGCATTTAGGTACTCGTAGGAGGTTGCCGGAGACCCTGAGTATATTCCACAGTCCACTGCGCTGATCCAATATGAACTGGCGGGGACTGACTATTGTCGGGTACGTGTAACCATGAAAAAGGTATCATATAAGAAGTTCATAAAATTAGAATTTTTTAGCTGAAATCTCAACAAAATCTTGTATTATAATAATACATTTTGCTATACTATAAACTCGAGAATCGTATGAAATAGGTAATGTGTAACGCAATGGTGATCAATTTCTACGTCGTAACCAAAAAAAGGGCAAACTTCCTCGTAATTATTACGTAAACATTACCGAAATACTAAAGGTTACCGCTTCATGGTCGCAAGTCGCAATAAACAAAGTCTAAATCGTTCTGACCCAGAACGGCAAGCGCGTATGTAAAATACAGAAGTTTACAACCTTAGTGTGTTTTTTGCGAGACATTTTCCCTCAATTTCTACATTCCTTACCTAATCCGGCTGCGCTGAGGTATGCCAATTTATTTAACGAAACTCGCCTCCGTTCAACGTATGTATTACAACTGGCCTCTCCTAGGAATTTCGGTGAGGGCAATACGAGAAAACACAATGGCGAAATACATAAAATACATACATGGCCCCAAGCCCTTTCATTAGATTCCGCAATTTATTGTTAGAAAAAATATATCCGACTCCATATATTGGCAGAACGTCCGCGTCCGCTCGCCTCTTGTTAGACGAAATATATAGCGGCGATTTGGGAAACACGTTTGCATATTCTGTTATCCTGGTATTTTGTAAGGGCTGAGGATAAGTTTTGTATTGTTTATTTTGACTTTTTTCCTATTTCATGTACTATATATAGATAGATATAAATATCTGGTTGGTAGATAGTTTTCTTTAAATACAATACAATGCTATGTTTACATTAGTTGCCTTAAAATCCTTGCGGAATGTGAAATGGCTATAGACACGATATTTCTTGTGTGTACGTTATATGACACAGTGTTTTGTAGATATATAATATTTGCTTATACTATTTTTAGTTTTATACCTCCCAGTGAATACACTAAGTTTTAGGAATGAATATCAAAATAAATATCTTTCTTTTTTGTTCCAGGTAAGACAAGATTCCATATCTGAAAATAGAGGATGATGATTGGTCATATACGAAATTTTAATGTGAGTAATATATCGATAATTCGGTTTAAACGTAAAAGGTTTTAATGGCTGAATTAATAAAAAAGATCTACAAAGTTTAATATGAAAAAGTATATTTGTTACTTCATTTAGTTTCCACGGTTCGCGTTCCGACATTAAATCTTTAAAGTTTAGTGAACCATTACTTACCGTTCAGCAGTTTATGGACCCTTAATGTCCAATTCTCATCACGTGCCACCCCTCCCCCCTCCAAGATGGCGACGTTTTATTTAATCAAGACCACTTTTTAACATTCCCAAAGCAACGTCACAATATTTTAAAACGTGAGCATGGAAAAATAATAATGAACAGAACTGGCAACACTTCCCGTTTTCTTTTTAGTGTTGCCGCTCGAATATAAATGTCCACAAAAATATAATAAACAAAATTATACTGTCGTTGCTTGAAAAATTATAATTAGCTGGACTAATTCCCAGTAATGTACGTCGTCTTGATGTTAAAATTTAAATATTATAGAACATTTGTTAAATATTGTCTGCTTTAACACGTTTCTTGATGTCATACTATTTTTAGTGAATTAACTTTTTATTCGTATACAAATTTCGTTTTAACATTATGAGAAGTAGAGCGACAGAATATGTTGCTTCTGCGTAAGTGTGGAAGTTCGTTCTGCATAAAATCATCAACTAATTTTACATAGGCAAATAATGGAGGGTCTTCGTTATCATCCAGTGAAACTTTCCCGATGCTTTTCGACAAGTTCTAATGAGGGGACCAATTTTAGACTATTTGAATAATTTTAATTAAAATCCGGTCGGATTTTCCCGAATTATCCCGAGTCACCGGCCGCATTCTGAGCTGCTTTACAGCCTCGTAAAAGATTCCTTTTTACCTACTGTCTTGCTTCGCGCATAAATCCTGGCGTTCTGTCAGATTTATTAAGTAAACCTCGCGTGAATTTGTCGTAAACGTCCGATAGTATTTTACTGCCGTAAGATGATAATACGTTTTTTCTTGTAGTACACAAAAAAAAAAACACCTTGTCGCCGCGCGGAGGGCGATTTTAATTTAACTTTTTTTTCGACAAGTTTTTTTTTTTGAATCGTTAAACCGCCATGTTGGTATGGTTGGGTCAATTAGAGTTATATTAACAATGGCGGAGAGATTTTTACATTTATAGTTTTTATTGGATCGTTAAATTTTTTAATTGTAATAAATATTACCGAACGGCTTTACGTCCCGCGATGACGATTCGGGGACATCGTAAAACTTTACAGGATATAAAAAATATAGTTAAACAGACGCGGACGGAATGAGTTCCTAAGCTTATTATTGCGTGGAATATTATATTATTCATAATTATTATCACAATAGTAGATATTACCATCTAAAACTTTAATCGAACCAACTATGTTGCTTTACGTATCGAGCATAGAGGAAAGAGTCTAATTTGTATGATGTTCTAAGAAAAATGTTTTGCGTTCAATTTTTAAATCATATTTCCAACTAAATATTAAAATGCTTAGTATTAAAATAATACGTATCGAAGGACATCCTCCAGCTAGGTGGAGTGACGAGATACGCAAAGTGGCTGGCAGTGGGTGGATGCGAAGAGCTGAAGATCGAGCTCAGTGGCGTGCCATTGGAAAGGCCTATGACCAGCAGTGGACGGAAATAGGCTGATAATGATAAAAATAATAAAATTCGCCTTTCCCTACTATTTACTTTCCGATTCCCAATTATCATCTTTTTTTAAATAATATATTATCTGTGTTGTGGAAAATGTTCTAATTTTAAAATTCTGCGGGAATTCGGAGCATTTAGATTATAGAAAAAAAATTATCTTACAACTGTAGGTATATGTAAATAAAAATGACAATATGTTAGCCATTAACTATTAATTGAATTGTTTTATACAAATTAAGCAATTAATTTCTCATAACAAATGTGTCGTAATTTAAGTATTTAATTAATTATATGAAATCGCCATCTTTTAAATTTCCCATCTTTCCATTACGGTCAGTAGCGTATCGAAATGAAAGAATCGATTCAGAATCAAGTTTTCTAATATTAAAAATGCATTTGCTTGCATTTCTTTCCCGTTCTTACTTACTTCGACGTTCCCTAATGACTGGGAACATTAGTTATCATTAAATTACACCCGATAGGTATTCTAGGGGGTTTTAAAAGGAAAAAGCGAGAAGGGTGCAAGCACTAGGGTGGCGAAGGCGTTGTTGATAACGAGGATTCGAATAGAACCTTATCTCCCGCTTTTTGTGATAGACAGAAAGAAAAAGTAATTAAGCTTTCTTTTTTGTTTCGAAAGAAATTAGATTCGGGGCCGCCGTTAATGTATTTGTGATGTTTTTAATTATCAGATCTGTGCACTCAAAATGCGAGGAAATCTGTTTTAATAGCTTTTATATTTATAAGCTTTGTTTGTAGCCATTAATTTATGTTCATCGAATCGTTTGAATTTGTTGGGTTATAATTTTTTGTGAGCCTAACGTCAATCGAACTGTTTACTTGCTGCCTAGATTTTTTTAGATATGTTAATATAACTAATGTATACATGCTTGATACATGTGAATTGTTTCTATATAATCATTATTTATATATAATTTAATTAATTACATCAGTATTAGAAAAGCTTGTCGAAAGTTGAATCTAATTAAAATGAGCGTAGAATCAACGAAAATATCTAAATAAATCACACCATTGAACTAATGTATTTTCCCTCCTTTATGTCCTGCACAAAGAGAATGAAATGGGAATATACAAATACGGTTAGGCGCGATAGGGATGGAATCTTTCTTAAGCGGGCGCATTTGTACACAAAGAAAGTACTGTTTCAAAGACAGTTTTTAATTTCCCGAAGGTGATTTATCATGGCGCTGTTTTCACTCAGCGTGAATATGTTACAATCGATGTTTAAAAAATTTTTTTTTGTGGACGAAGCGAGGGAGCCACTCGTCCCCCGCGAAGGTTTGAATTTAGAACGCAGCCGAAACGAAC
Organism: Elbella merops; assembly: GCA_018244855.1. Lineage (NCBI taxonomy): Eukaryota > Metazoa > Arthropoda > Insecta > Lepidoptera > Hesperiidae > Elbella > Elbella merops. Next base: position 11,338 of record DWMG01003049.1, read on the forward strand.
GCTGCTGTGGAACGCCTTTGCGGGTGACGTGGCCGTGATTATTTTGAATTTCGAACACGTTATTAAAATATTTTTTTAATATAACCATGTGCCTGGCATATTGATGTTTGATTATATTTTTTGTTTGTCCATTTTATGCTACTTGAATTGCATTAATTAAAAAAAAGGACTACATGAGATAATGACAGTTACACTAATAATAAGAATCATATTAACAAATATCTAGCATTATTATTATTACGATATTTCTCGTCTATTTTTATTTTAAGAAACATTTTTTAAAATGAGCTGCAAAGTTTCTTAAAAGGTTCGCTTGAGTATTTATTTCACGAAGTTATTTCAACCATGAAATGTTACTCGCTATGAATGTCTGCGAAACCCCAGAAAGGGCAGACAAATGGCGTTCAAAGCTAGTGTGAAATAATCATTAACCGCAACTAAAAATACATTTAATTACGTCGGCGGAGAAATTAGCCGCTCGGCGGAGCGTGGAATGGCGGAATTCTCCAAGTTTTGCTGCGATAACAACTTGCAGTAATCGGCTTTAACTCTTGCGCGCCGCTTATACCCTGGTACCTAAGCTCTTCTAACGTTATGGTAATTTTGCCACAAATCTCTCCATAATATTTTTTTTACTGATTTTAGTATACTAAGTTCACATTCATGTAGTTCAATAAATTAAAATGACATCCAAACTTTTTTAAAAATCTAGCAATTCTTCACGAATATATTTATACAGACATACCTTCTCCTTTAAATTTTCAATACAAAATTACTATTTAGTTAAATAAAATTGTATGTAGGTACGATAAAAATATTTTGGGCATTTTAAGGATAATAAGTGAGCACGAACTTAAAGCTTTTCAGAGCCATAATAACAACTGGGTAAAGTAATCGGCTTTAACTCTACCGCGGAGCTTACTCTCCGCTACTTAAGTTCTCTCGCCTTGGTATGTCAGAATGATTCAGCAAATGACCCGTGAAAATATTTTCTCTTACTTTAAATTAAACCGCTTTTAACTTAAAATGTTACGAAGCCAAAATACATGCT
>DWMG01003050.1:0-12384 GCA_018244855.1 Elbella merops
CTAAATGCCCTGGCCGCCGACGGGCAGCAGCGTCGGCGGTGCGAAAAACCGTGCCCTGCGATCTCCAACCCGCATGCCCAACGTGGAGATTACGGGCATAAACCCCCTTTTAGGGAGGCTTATGTCCAGTAGTGGCCTGAGATAGGCTGATGATGATGATGCGTACAGACAACTTTAAAGCTGATATATTAATAGTTTTAAAGCAGCACGGTCAGCTGACACATTTCTAAAAGCCTTTACGCTACAGGAAGTACTTGTAATACCTTAATGCGGATATGATCTGCGGTATACGTACTAAGTATTTCGTACAGTATATCACGTTAGCCAATTGCAATTTGACAAACCATAATAATTCTGAAAAACGTTATGGAGAACGTTCAATTTTATTACATCAAAATTAAAACTACAGTTATCTGTCCAAATTGCTTAACTTTGCATATGCACCCAGTACAAGTACTTGAATACAAAGGCACAGAAGTGAGAATCTAAAACTACCAAAAAAGGATGAAATAAATTTTAAATTAAAATCTGCATTAGTTTACTTCAGCATCATATTAAATATTCACTGAAATGTTCCAAGTACATAATCCCTCTGCAATGCATTCTCTCTAACTTATTACTGCAAATTTCAATCTCGTATCCCATCAAAGTTTCCAGGAATCTGCTTGTTCGATATTCACGGTACACTGTTTTATAATGATTGAAGTTGGAATCTATTTAGTGCATAATATTTAATTATAATTTATTTTGCTTAATTTTTAATCGAGCAACAAATACAATTATACTACATATACATATATGTATACAAAAATATAATATACAAGACACTTGCACACAAATTACACAGATAAGGAGAGTTGTGATTATTTATTTTATTTCTTACAATTTTTTTATTTTATTATTATTCTTTATCCTGTACTCGTAGTTCATAAGGTTGGTAAAATTTAAGGCGGCTATTTGATACTGAAAACGCTTGGGATCGACTGCTTAACAGTAACATTTAAAAGTGTGCGAAACCTTTCTAGAAGCAATCAACCAATTATTCATACCTAACCACACTGTAAGGTAGGGGGGTGTAAGGGGTTCCAACCACCATCTCAGGAACCCAAGCCAACTTCACCTGCACGTGGTACACCCTGCTATAACAAACGAGGCTCTGGCGACCGCCTGATTGCGGTATAGCGCAGCCTAAATAGGCACGGCTAAATGCCCTAGCCGCCGACGGGCAGCAGCGTTGGCGGTGCCAAAAGCCGTGCCCTGCAATCTCCAACCCAGATGCCTGGCGTGGAGATTACGGGCATAAACCCCTTTTAAGAGAGGTCTATGTCCAACAGTGGACTAAGAAAGGATGATGATGATGATGATAAACCACACTCAACATTGCTTATTTCACGGATTCATTTCAATATGACACTGCGAACGGTTTACAAGCGATTTCATAAAAACCATAAACAAACTCGTGGGAGTGCACCAGTATTAAAAATGTTCCTATTCAATAATTTATTCCTGATATTATATAAATCGCCCAGATGCTCTTAAAGTAGGTCGTTCTTGAGTCCTCCCTTTCTCGTAACAAGTCTCGTTACTGTAAAAGAGCTACGTGAAAGAACCGGCAGGAATATAATATTAAATTTTCCAGGAATACCTCGCTTCGAAGTCTCTGCAGCGCAGTTCGTGGAATTCCGCGACTCGTAAAACATAGTGGATGATGGAGAAATGGAAAACTTAATTTTTAAATCAGTACTGGATTTTTGTAGAAGTGCATTTTTATGCGCTCTTAGGAATTTAGCCTAATCCGTTTCTTCGATTCAGGAATAAAAAATATGTGGCTGTTACTAACGGAATACTCAAAAAAATCTGGGTCTATTTTCGTACAGTTAATTGTACGAAAGGCTGCTGTGAAAATGTACTGGTAATAAATTGGACTAGTTTCCGCTTTCAATTAATTTATAAGAATAATTAAATAAATCGTCTTAGAATCTTATAAGGTTCAATCTTACAAATTATTAACATGTATTATTGGGTAGTATTATGTATATACACGAACTCACATAAGTATACCTTCCAGTGTGCGCTACTTGCTAAAAGTTTGAAATATAAACCGATAGAAACCGAGATGGAAAACTTGGTTAACAGTCCCATAACAAAGGATCCACTACGTCGAGAGATGCTACACTCGAAATAAGGTTTTAGTCAAGTCTCAGAGATCATGTTATCTGCTAAAATCTCCATTTCCAAAGTAAGCTCTTGCATAATACTCGCATGTTTTATGTACTTCATGTTTATTTCTGTTTATAGCCTACGTGGAGTGACGCAAAGTAGCTGGCAGTGGTTAGATCCGAAGAGCTGAAGATCAAGCTCAGGGGCGTGCTATTAGAGAGGCCATGTCCAGCAGTGGACGGCAGTAGGCTGATAATGATTTTTTAATCCTTCTCTGTTTAAAGATAAGAAACAATGAACAAATGAGTGGCGAAAAAAGCAGCAATCTAGAGAGAACTAAATTAAAAACGTAAATAAAATTGCGCTTGTTATTTTTTGTATGTCAGTTTCGATCGTTCGTCATCACAGCCACGCCATACCGTTGTCGATTATATACCATTGCGCATAAATACATATATATGAATATATATATATGTTTCTAACATGTAGTACACTCCCAGATTTCACCATTTCTGTTATACGTCCCTCCACGGAATATTGCAATACACCGGGCATATATCCGGATTCCGAATATTACAAGGAATTTCGAGTTAGAAAAATCAATGATATTTTACTTAAACAGCGAATGGAACCCAGGACCCCTTGAACAACACTCAACAATATATCTATAGACGATACCTTGAAACGCAATCTTTGACACTGTTGATATAAGTGTATAAAAATATGTACTCGTTGAAAATTCCGCATTGTTTCGATAACCTACACAAACGCATGACGCTATAGAGTAATTTATAGGTCTATAAATAGAGACGAAATTTGTAAACAGGGTGCATAAAATATAAACGGCGGGACCGAAATAGCCGATGACGTCACAGTCTACAATCTCATATCACAGGAACAAGCGTTACATGCGTAATTTTCAAACATTCCATGTAACTGAAATTACTTTCGCATTAGCTAGCTGGAATGCGGCTACGTAAATATATTTTATAGTAGTGACACGCTCTAAGATGTGTTTACGTACGAGGCACGGGCGTTCAGACACGAGTGTTAAAAGTTCATATTATAACATGTATAACATCATGCCTGTATCTTCCCGAAGAGGTAGGCAGAGGCGTGTATTGCTATATTTCATCTATTATGTTATATGCCCCATTGAACAGAGGGTGTCCGTTTATGTAATGAAATTGTATGTAAGCAGCGATCGCTAAATTATTTAACATTTAGTGTTCCATTCCGGAGGTCCTGAATTTAAAATTCTGGCGCACAACTCTGCATAAAAAATCGCACGTTTTACGATTAAATATTACTTGCTGTAAAGGAGAAGTAAAACATCGTTAGGATATGCACACCTTAGAGTTCTTTATAATGATTTAAAAGGCATAAGAAGACTGCCAACCCGCATTTGGCCAGCATGGCAGACTATCATTTTAATCTTTGTCTGTCTGCGAGGAGACTCGAGTCCAACAGTGATAAAATTGTTGACGATGATTGTATTTTGATGGATAAGAATTCACCTTATGAATTATGAATCTTTATATAGCATCGCAAAAGAAAAGAGAAACGTATTTCGCTATAAATAGGGCTGTCTAGTTTTAATTCGAAATACCGAGTCTCAGTAAATGTCAAAGGATTTATTGGGCTTCAGAGATCCCTCTTCTTTCGTCCGTGACCTTTTGATTCGTGTTGCACGTAGGTGTATACAACAATAATAAATATTTGCACAGCCACAATGTGAAATGAAACAATATTTTAATAACGGAATTCTTGTTCAATGAACGTAGAAAAACATTGTTATAACAACATTTTTCCACTAAATTGTATTTTGTTTTTTGATATTAAATGTCTGGTAATTGAAATGTACCGGCTTACCTCAAGTATGTAGGTGTTCGGACTACTTTTGGACTTATACGAGCGACCAATCTCCGCTGCAATCTCGCTGCGATCACGAGAGCATGATGAAAGACCTCGTATAGATCCAAAACTAGTCGGGTCATCTCGTAAACGTACGTGAGGTATGACGGTTTATATATATTCAATTGTATACTCAGTACCTTTTTAACTTTATTTGAGAAATTCAGTTTTTAATACGTTCGTTGTAGAGTGCAAAAATAATTCGTGAAGTAGCTTATTGAAGTCGGGAATCCGACTTTAGGCGGCGTAGTAAACTATGACATAGCGTAGTAACTCTTCTCATTTTGTAAGGAGAAAGTGTCCAAGAGTTGAAAAGGTAGATTTGTTGATGTATAATTTTTATTGAGAATCAAAAGGCTGGGGGGCGGGGCGTCAAATAATACAGGTCTATGTCCAGCAGTGGACTTTCAAAGATTGCCGAATGAAAGATGTTTGGATTCTGTGTTTATTGAGATTCCTAGTGGAATAGAAAAAAAATGATATTCTAAGTACATCGTAAGCAAATATTTCAGTGAAAAATAGCCATCAGATGTCTTCATAGCTTTTTACGGTTTCTATTATAATTATAATAATCTGATTTTTAAAATATTCAATACAAACAATGAATCAATGAAAAAAAATCGAATGCAATGATGCATTGTGAAACCAGATCAATATGAAAATTGCGTTGAGCACCATCAATTTGTCACTCCCACAGACGTCAGAGACATCACTCGATTGGTTCCATTAATAATGTACTTTATACAATTATCATCACCAGTAATTTGGTTAAAAACGCTTTTCGTTGAAGGGAATAAAACATAGCAGATAATAAATTATTTTCTTTTACAAATTTTAAACAGTCAGTTTTTATTAACGACTTGTATTTGACTACTAGCGCTCTAATATTTTAAGTTTCTTTCAAAGCTTTAAGTTTTCGTTGCTTTGTCGTCAATGTAATACGAGTAAGTATATAGAACTTATAGGATGCTTATTTAACATAATAAGTTACTTGCACACATGACTTTCACAAACTAAATGGCTAAGTAAAACGGTTTATTCCATATAAAACCTAATAATGTAGAATAATATGTTATGATAGTCTATTGCTGAATCTGAAAAATCTCTATGAACAAAATCAAGCAATAGTTCAGTACAAGGCTTTAGAGTAGGTACCTGAAAATTAAGTATATTCCTGTTGTTTTATAATTAGCCTACGACTTGCAAATATATACATAATACTATATACCATATACGCACACGTGTACAATGTAATTATATACTTACAGCGCCATCTATTATCGAACATAGGAAAGTCAGCACATCTTATGTTAAAAGTAGACGCAAAACGTTCACAAATTAAACACAACGTATGTATTTTATTCATGTCATTTGTGTATTTTATTACCTGAGTAATTATGTGACGAATTACAATGGATTTTGTTCCATAGAGAATAAAAATGTGAACAGACCACATAATTAGGGTTAAAATAACATTTAAAGGTATTCTAAGCTAATCACGAATGGGAATAATATGCAAATTTTTCATGAATATTACTAATGGTAGGTGAGATCGTACATTGACCATAAATGTAAATTCCATATACCTTTAACAAGAAATTGATCCTTTTAAAGGTATTAAGTCGTTGTTAAGCGTAACGCAGCTAAATTCGGCTATTTTAAAACTGTTTTATGTATAATATACTCGTGTATCGGAATTTCTCATAATTTATATGTTAAATTTTAACGAAAGGAGTAAATTTAATAAAAGAAATAATGGATGACTAGTTTTCCATCCATCAGTCTTTGTAAATTCACTGGTGAAAATAGATTTCCCCTAAATTGGTGCCACTTCACCTGGTCCTGTTCCTTAGGGGCGTCAGACAATCAGACTAGTTTTCAAATACCATTCAATAATATTGTATGACACTTCGTTCCTGCAGCATATTAGCTACACCAAAACTTGATTCAAGAAACACTCAGCATAGGCCGGGCACACATTTCGTCGCTTTGTAATACCTCGTGTATGACACGAATTGAACTTTTTATCTCGCGCCTAATTGATTGATCACAACCGCGATGTAATTAGTCATACCGTTTTTTTCTTCTTAGATATTTATTAGAAATACGGCCAAGAGTTAGAATAGCTCGCATTTTGACGGTTCCGTATATTTATTATTTTCACATTCTTGTTTTTTAACTGATAGTTTATTAATATGATTCCATAGTTAAGTACATTTTAAGGTTGTAAGTGCAGAGGTATGTTTGTCAAATTTCATCCCATACAAAATTTGCATATAGACTTATAGTTAGCCCTTAGTGTCACAATACAATATCAACTCGATAACGACACCTTTTTCAGACACCGCACGGTTTTTATAGAGAGAAAACTAAAATACACGAAATAATGACCATCCATTAATTAGTCATTGTAAGTCCACTGCTGGACATAGACCTCCCCCGGCCACACTCTCCCTGTATCCAGCTATTTTGAATCCAGCGCGAATATACATATAAGGATAGCAAATATTATTTGTAAGAAAGAAAGAAAGAAAACTTTATTCTCAATACACCTCAAGTTCCACAAGCACTAGAATACACAAAACCAACAAATACAACAGTCGCAGGTGGCCACATTACGATATGGATCCTACTGAGCATTATGAACCATTTAGTTATGGAACCCTGGAAACAGCTGACAGCCCACACGTCAGTACTGAGAGCGGGCTACGATCCGCCTACTACACAGACCAACAAATTGAGCGTATTAAACAATACAAAAAATATCTATACGTAATTTATTTTTAATCATGACGGCATGGCGACAGTTCACTGGAAATGTTTACTGGTTGGTTCAACTTCTATTGTATTGGATTTTTATTATTTAGCGCGGATTTACATATTTACGGGGTGAATTATGATTTCGTATCGATCATCGTAAATTTTAGGGTCATGTTATCATCAACTTGTTCCAATTCACTATTGAACATAGCTCTACCCGATGGGGTTATTGCCCAGTCACCCCACGGTGTGCATGCAGGTTAGAGATCTCAGATCAGAACTTTTCTTCATCAGCAGCATCAGCCTATATCAATCCACTGCTGGACATAGGCCTCCCCAAAAGGAGGTTTATGCCCGTAATCTCCACGCTGGAGATTACTGTAATTTTTCTTCAGGCGAGGCATTTAAGTTTAGATACCTAGGTCGTCTCTGCTTTATAGCGATTAGCCGGGCGGCAGAGCTTCGTCTGTAATATAGAGGGTCCAACACGGGTAAGTGAGATTGGTTTGGGACTTAAAAATAGAAGATATAGATTTAGAACGCGATAGATTAGATATAGATATAGATTTAGAACGCTTGATACCCCTTATTTCATAAAGTGTAATATGTATATGCGACTTTCTTTTAAATATGGACACAATAAATAAATAAATCACCTAAAATACTTTGTATAATTAGGACCAAGTTCCTGTCCAAAAATCTCGGACTTTAAAAGTAAGTAATTGAAATCTCTTTCTCTCTTTTATCATAACTGCTTTGATTAAGATACGTAACTGAGGATCCATTATGTGTGTCGTATTAAAAGTTTTATGAATTGCTTATATTTACTCCCTTCTTCGACCATATCTTTGCTGATGGACATTATATTGTCTTGGCAAATTTCTTAACGACTTGTATTTAGAATCTTATATTTTTCTTATCAATAATAAACGAAATTATCAAAAATACTACAAATTATGTTGATAAGCTGTAACATTTGAGAGGACCCGTACATCGTACATTAATATTAAAAACTCCTTCGCTAAGGACACGCTGTGAAGAGAAACGAAAAAATTATTCCAAGCCACATCAAAGGGCGACGACCTTTTCCCTTCTCTTCCACTTCCAATTCTTTTCGAAACACGTCTTCGCTACAAATACGTGTGAATTTCAAAAGGCTCTTCCACAGTCCAACAGCGGGACGCATCAAGCGGGCCCATCACAAATAAATACGACCGCCAAAGTACCGGACGGTTTACGATCGTTAAACCTTTAGTTATACTTAACCATATGAACTGGTCATGACCTAAAAAAGTTGGCAGTCTCTCAAACATTCGCCGTGTATAAACATTGCAGTGTGTTTTGATACCGTTTCATGGATATTGCGACTATTTTCTTGATACTCGCTCTCCTTGAGATGGTTTAATGGCTAGAGATTCAGCTGTACCAGACCACATGCTGAATCAGCGACCCTTATTAAATCAGAAACTTACCTGAGGCTTATATTCCTTGCGCCTACTCAGATTTGAACGTCTTGGATGTGTTGTTAACATTAAATAACACTAGGTATCAGGGTAAAAAAGACCATGATATCTAAGACGTGTGAAGCCTGTCAGTACGAAGATTAGCCTTCAAGGTTATAATTTTGAGAGGAAACCCTTGTCCAACAGTGGAACAGTATATAGTACCTTTTCGCTCTGATTTTCAGCAGGCCTTGCTTTTGATACTAAACTTTCTCGTCACATTTGATGTTAAGAGACTTTAAATTTAACACGGATTTAAAATATTTTTTTCACATTTTTTTAACAGAATATTATATTCCAGTTCATTAATAAGAATTATGAAATATTCTTCTACTAAACAATTAATTTAGAGTTCTATAGGAGGCTTTATAACATACATTTATGTAAATTAGATAACAGCACATCACAAACGATTATCATGATGTTCTAGATTGCTATTTATTTTAATATCAACATACGAAATTTAATAGCATTTTCTTTATCATTCTTATGAACTACTGCTCCTAGGTTACTTACGCGATAGCAAGAGTGCCAAATAACTTTACATATCAGACACGGACGCACGGCGTTTTCGAAGACTTCTGATTCCTCTATCAGCCCATATTTGACCTATATGGCCAGTATAGGCGAGTTTTGATTTGCCTTGGCATCTGCATCCATCAACGTTCACATTATAGATGTGTGTTGTCATTTTTACACACCTGAACATAATTACTTATAACATCACTCATAATTTTTCTGCACAATTTCTATTACATTCCCTTTCAGTTCTAGTAGATTTATCGCAAAACCTCGTGTCGTTACAAAACATTGACATATTGATCTGAGCGCGCCGTAATGATGTGTCTGGGCTTGTTACAGTCCATTGTGATACGAGCCGCAAGTCACAAGTCATCAGTCAACGAACTGGATCCCGATACAGCTTGGATCATTCTCCTCACGTCAGCATACTTTTTTAACAGACTCACATCTGGATCGCCATTAATTGCCGTAATATCTGTGATCTGAACAGTGTACTGATTGCAATAAATTTGACGCAAAACGTGATGTGATTTTTGTACACATTTGTTTTATGGCTTGTTATGTACATACGGAAAATCAATAAAACTTCGTGTTATGGGATATGTAATACCTACCATTTTTGTTTTATTAAAAATCTGATTAAAATGAGTGATAATTTAAATTTTTATTCCAATATGAATAAATAAAAAGAAACAGAAAACGTGAACAAATCGTCTTACAGATATATGGACTGTTCTGAATACTGAAACTTCACCATACAACTACCTATATCATACTCCACTCGTAGCCTAAATAAACATTTCAAATGATATTTTTGATGTCTCACTCATTTTTACGTACTTAAATTCTGTTTGTCGAAACTTACTATCATATTTTAGGTAAATATATAATTACAGGGTAAATGTTTACATTTGAAGTTTTTAAGATTAATAAAACGTTTTAAGTCTCAGAAAAGGCGAAAAATTGTAATCAATCATCCAAAAATATGTAGATAAGTGTTAAAATTTGTAGGTAAGACTGGATACTTTAAAACTAATAAAAGTCTAAAGAAGCTTGCGACACCTTTTGTTTCACATAATCTTGTTATTGGAGCAATACAAAACAACCTAAATATTTAAATAACTAACATTAGCATAGTTAGTTCCTTACGCAACATATGTAGACAGCACAAATTTCGCCGCACGTACCAGTGTGACAGAATGAGACTGGATCACCCCTTCCTCCGAAGAATGACGTCAAAACGTCACAGTTATCACCAAATGTGTTCAACACGAAAACATATGACTCATCCCACAACATAGACAACCCGAAATACTGCTATACGTACCTCGTTCATTATTACGTGTCTTGCGCAATCCGTGGTTCCTTGGCAGTGGCATTCGGTTTACATCTTAAATAGATAGTGCAAGCGTCGTTGCTGATCATTCGAGTTTTTTTTTCACTCAAACTCATTAACAATGTTTGCAGAAATTTGCCAAACATAAATCCGTATAAACATCTCGTTTCTTGTCTACGTAGTTTCTTTCTAGCTAACCACACAATACGTCACGGTTTTAATGTGAATTAGTAATTCAATCTTTCAGAAGAGAGTTAGACATATTTCTTTAATAAAATTTAACACGTAACATTACGCCTATAGTCCCCGAAGGGGTAGACAGAGGAGTGTAGTACCTAAACTCCTACGTTTAACCAGTTACATTTTTAAGTCCCATGGAATAGGTGATGAGGCCATTGCCATACACCGCGTACAGATCCAGACTACGAATGACTAGAAGAAATTTTAAATTAGAAACCAATAGTAACCGACCCGGGACTTGAACCCAGGACCTCTCCATCAAAAGTCGCGCTTTGCAACCACTCGACCAACGAGGAAGTTTTACTGTTAAATATTAAATATACTGTTTAAATATACCTCTGTCTTTGAAGACCTGACGCACGTCTACAACCATTACTGCCATCACATTTGCACGCCAGTTCTGGGGACTTCTGACTCCCCCTACCAGTAAGTACCTAACCTATTTATTCAAGATAGGTGAACTGATAACTAGTATTTGTCCTACTTGCCCAAAATGGAAGGTCGTGGTGTACCTCAGCACCGCCATCCTAATTTATTTACAGGTTTTTTAAGGGATTTCAAGAATTTTCATGTGTCACACCCAAGAACTCTGTATAAACTGTACTAGAGCTTTAATAACTTTTATTTTACTTTTAATGTTTTAATTATGATTATAACTGTTTATGCAATGTAATCCAAAAATTGATACCAAAATAATTGATAAAAAATAATTTCCTTTTAATGCAATATATTTGCTACAGCATAATATATAAAAAGGTAACATGCTTAAAGAAAGTTATTTAAAGCGTTATTTTGAAACCATTAATTCGTCGAATGCCTCGCATATTTTAGTGAAATTACATTACGGTAGGAGCTCAAATATCAAGGTAGGCGAAAAAGCAAAAAAAAAAAACAATAAGTATCTGACCCAGATACATAAAACAGTAATTACAAGACCCATTTCGAGTTTATAAATTTCGTCTTAAATTGACATGTTTAATTTACGATGGAGTGTCGCCCGAGTAATCGTTTAACTTTATAAAACTGTAACGAGTTCTTTTTTTTGGTTTTTCGATTTTATTTATGCTTTTCGTTAAATGTCACACTCATTAATTCGGAGTTCAGTTTTAGTTCAACTGAACGTATGAACTGATCTCCGAATTAATGAACTCACAAAGTATGGGTTAATTAACACCGAGGATTCAGTTGTCTTAGTGCAACCAAGTTCAATTTGTTGTTGTTATAGTACAGTGCCCAACAGTGGACTTAGACATAGACATAGATATAGATAGATGATGATGTTAATGATGTATAATAATAATTAAAAAGGTTGTTTTTAATTATATACATTAAAAAACATGTTTGCTACGAATGTGTTAATCGGAATATGCCACAAAAGTTACATTTATTATAATATAAAGTTATATTGTTCTGATCCATCCATACAATAGGTGTTTGTAGGTTAAATAGTAGATATAGGCTTTCGCTATTAAGCCTAGATCTGACCAGTTCAACTTCATGTAAATGCTGCATCAGTGTGTCTTTTCAGTTATAAGCCATCTGCTAGATGTGCTCAGACTTCTGTTCATTAAGCAATAGTCTAGCTAAAAATCTTATATTCTCAACTGATTTTCTAACACTATTCCTAACTATTCTAGCACTATTACTCAAAACTACTGTATTATAGAAAACTCTACACATTTAATTAAAAATATCCTAGTCTCAAAATACGAGTGTGTGTTTCTCTTTCATTACATCAGAACTTTATTCTTATTTTTGTACGGAACCATTCAAATTTATACAACGATCAAGGCTTAAATTTTTCTTAATTTTACGATCTTACGGAGCGGGTTATTCCGTTCAACCTTATCCTAAAGCGACATAATTATTGACAGAATTGCGATATACATCTGCACATTACGTTCCAGGAATTAATCACTTACATTGTTTTATAGTTCAACTACAATAATT
>DWMG01003051.1:0-12384 GCA_018244855.1 Elbella merops
AAGATCTCCCACCTCGATTTCCACTTATTGATTGAGAGTACAAATGTTAATTATTAACAGTAGGCAACTATGATCATTACAATTATGACGGAGAACAGTAGGCATCTATACAATAACTCATAACCTTTACCAAAAATATGGACTGGAGACAAAGCATTAGTTCACCACAGATGCTATCTATTATCAAAGTCCATTCACGATCAAACCGTATCGAAGGCTCGCAATTAGCTTGTGCAATAATGAGCAGATCATCAGTTCGACCTATCAAAAAAGAAACAATATTATTGCATCAGTAATCTTCTTTGAATACTAGAACGGAACGCGCAACAAAAGAAATGTATGCAATAGACGAATTCTAAATGTCAAAATTGCGCTCCGTTTCAATTGGCGTCACGACTGCTAATTATTTACGAGTGGAACCTGAAGTAGCAAATGAGTCCTGTTATTATTGTGATGGGGACACATTTCTTTGGTACGTGATAGTGCAGCGGGTTTGGTGGGATGTTCGACCAACGGCGATAAGTAGATGAGCGAAGTATTAAAGAGGCCAATGTCGAATAGCGAGCTGACGAGTGAAGTTTTGACAGACGAACACAAATGGAATATTGAAGGGAATTTCAATAGAAGAGAATATTGTAAAATAATGAAATTAAGCTCACCAGCCATACGCACAGTATATTACTTACAATTTTCTGAGAAGGAAACTAGATTAAAAAAACCTAAGTTGGAAGACAAACATAGTACAAGAGCCGAAAAAAGTTACAAGCGTAACCTACAAAAAGCTTTCGATTTTGTACAACTTTATGGGAATTAAACCTGACAATAATGCTTTGATCCAGCTTACGGAACTATAAAAGTTTATAATAATAGTCTAAGATCGAATTGTCGATTACATTCGTCTAATTTACTCTAAACATCGCTTACACCTCGCCATCTAATGGAGAAAACATTCTAGATGCCGCTAAGCGTGGTACGGCTTAAACGTTCCTAACAGTCAATGAGAAGGACTCATCAATAAAAACTTCGTGGGACATAAATAACGATTTGCCCAACAGTACAGTTTGCGGAATCGAGAGCATAGCTTCGTGGAATGAATGTTTTGTCGCTGCTCAATTTATAGGTAAGTTCACCGTGTTTTTAAAGTGGAGGGTAATATTTTAGTTTAGGAGAAATACGGTAATAAATACTACATGTTAAAATGAAGTAGGGAAATTATGTAGTCATTGAAGGAGTATTGAAAGTATTATTAAAATATTTTGATTAAAAATATGTGTATTAAAAATTACTTCGGAATTTCATAGTCAGTCAGTTATAACATAGTCAACATTTTGTTTTTTGAAACAACGGATTACATTGATTTTTGGCATTTTGTTAGGTATTGTAAAGACAATATATAAATATAAAGATATTTATTTATCTACATATGTGTGGAAGTATCAAAAAGGTTATATTTAATAAACTCAATATTGTTAAGAGGTATATATGGTTATAAGTTTTCTTCAAGGAGTTGTTTATCTTGCTTCGATTATATCATTTATGATAGTTCTAATATTCCGCAAATACTTCTCTACTCTAAAACATTTTAGTCATATATCATACCCAGTCTTTACTTCCTTATGAATGACAGCTGTCATCTTCAAAAAATTGTGCTGTCAGTCGAATTTTTTTCTCATATTTTTACTGTTCGTTCATTTATCAATATTTATTTTTATATTAAGGTGTGGGTTTTTCACAATTTTAAATATATGGTTCTCGCAGCATTAATTGTCAGTGTCACATTTAAAATAAAACATAGAATTTAATTAAGTATCCAAAAGCGACAACCCTAAAATTGTCCGCGATAGAAAGCAGATGTTTATAAACGATTTGAACTTTACAATATTAGTATGAACTATTTTAGAGAATGCGGTTCCGTTGGCCGTATACTCCAGCGTAGAATGTTATTTAGCCGAAGTACCTCACATTACGGTATTTAACAATATCTAAACACTAGCATTGTCTTCAACATTAGACACGGGCACTGGTACAGCCCTAAGCTGTCTTTGCGTAGGTGGGTCATAGATTAAGTAATTGCACAGAGATACAATAATTAACATATGTACACATCCATTTCTGCCTACACCATGCTCGTTTAACTGTTACGATTGTACACTTAATTTTCAGTTTCCAAAATAAATAGTATTCAGTAAAGATAATCTCCATGTATTTTGCTTAAAACAGGTGGGTACTTGGTGGAGAACATTCCAGGTTTTACGTTCCCGTAGCAAATGTTATTTTAAATAAAAAATTGCTTGAAAACTGCAATAATTTGTACGAATTCTTTAACGTTATATTGTAATGTGTTCTCCATATTGAATAAAATATGTCTGTAAAATCCTTCTGAAACTATAGTTACTTAACTTCTTTTAATAGTCATAGTATCGATTTAGTGGCCTGCGAAATGAGCAAATTTGTTCACCTTTTCTTTTTCACCTACAATTATACCTTATGGGCATTTTAAAAACCGTTAAATACCCTCTATGATATATAATCTATATTTCTTAGTCATAATATGGGAGAGCCGCCTGCGGCAGGTCAAAATAGTCTCCAACAGAGATCAAAGAGATAGCATCTTAAGATTAATTAGATATATTCATACATTTATGTTGCGTAATTGGTCGTAATAAACGAATTATTGAATTGTAATATTTCAAAGATTATAGAACAACATCAGATACGAGTAGGTACTGTCAGCGAGCAGCTTAAATATCACCTGATGTTATTTGGTAACAATGAGAGGGCATTTTAAGTAGTGGTACATGTAATCTTATAAAACCGGTATTTTTTATTAAATAATAATACCTTGGTCCGTATTGAATACGGTCGTCTTATGGTAAATTAGGTAATCAATGAAAAATGAATCGCTTAACGTGTTGCTAAGCGTAAAACTCGAGAACGGCTGAACCGATTTGGCTGATTTCTTTTTTGTTGTATTTCATAGAGTCTGAGGAATGTTCTTATGGAGAGTAAAAACGTAAAAAATACGAGGAAAATAGTGAAAACAATAATTTTCTTTTCACAAACAAACAAACATAGACCATATTAGAATAATACAGTTAGGTACATTAAAGTAAATGCTACTTGATGCTGGATGCGGCAAGCCGAGGACAGGGCACGATAGCAGACTGAAACAGATATTTGATGATGATGATGATGAAAATAAAAACAGTAAATTGTTTTCTTGGTCTAAATCTTGAAATCGTTAGAGACCGTTTCTAGTATAAATTTCTAGTCGTGGCTCGGAGTCTGCATGTGCCCGATATTATAGCAATAGGCTAACCATCCATTTCATAGTAGGATATAAATGTAACTGGGTAAAACGTGGGAGTGTACAGCTCTCTACCTACGGCATCTGCCTACCCCTTTGGAGATTACCGGCATGATGTTATGTATTTACATTAGGTTGAAAACCGCTCAATACAATCAGACTTACCCACCTTTTAGGTTAAACATACACCCCGCCTGCCAACCCGCACTTGGCCAGCGTGGCAGACTATGGCCTTAACCCTCTCAATTTGAGAGGAGACCCGTAATCCAGCAGTGGAATTGTAAAGGGTTGAAAAAAAAAAAAAAATGGCGAAGCTAACGAACGCATTTATTTAGATAAGCATTAATACTGAACAGAAGCAAACAGGTTCTATAATAATGTAAGTAATATTTTTAATTGAAATTTTCAATTTAAAAGTAGTAACTGTGAGTTAACCATATGAGATAGAGACATGCTATTGCGAACTGTTTTTTGTAGTATTTTTGTAGATCTACAATTCTCTAATACATTACTTTAGTGTATCTCTGCTGGTTGACGCAGCGCACGTGAGTAAAGCTCCCAACAGGCGAGATTTCTTACAATCGCGCGACCTCTTCAACAGTAATCGTTATACATATACCTATTAGTCGATTTACATAAAAACCGTAATGTACTATTAACTTAAACTTTCCTCAATAATTGCATTATCTTTTAATAAAAAAGGTACTAAAATCTGTTTAGTAGATTTTGAGAAAATCAATCTCGTACAGACAGATAGCTTTTGGGGACTTCGTTTTATAATATGTATAGATTTGGAGTTATTCCGCTGGCCATGGTTAGTAAACCTAATTGTTATGCAGTTGGTTCGATTCCACCTGGACGAATGTACGGTGGGATCAGCAAGTATCTTATATATTTTTTGTAGTTAACAAGCCGTCTTGTGTAGGATCAAATGAAAAATTCTTCTTTTCTCCTTAAACATTTAGTACCATCCTGCGTAAATAAAAAAAAGGGTTTTAATAAGTGGGGCCACGAGCAGAGAATGAAAAATAGATTTAAGAATAATATTTTTCAGCACAATGGAGGGAGTATAATTATCAACGGTACCGCATTTCAATTCTATGATAGTTTATTTTATGTTATTGTTACAATTTTTCCTTTCATCAAAATGCTCAATATTTTCACGCGTCATTCATTCATTTTGTGTTTTGTAATGTTAAACTATATATTTAGACGTGGCGGTAAAGTTCACAGACATTACTTAAATATGAATATGGAGTAAAATTTCTCTTTTACAACATTAGTTGTCATTAAGGAACTATTTTAGGAAAATATTATAAATAAAACATTTTTCGGAATTCATCGTTTCCAAAACGTGTGTTATGTATACGCTTTGACAATTACACCGCAGTACAACGTTAATTCGAGTACAGATATGTTGATGCGCTCGCTTAGTGTGCAGTTAGTTAGACGTCGGACAAAACGCTAACTGGAAGTTGTATGCTACGCATATTATACACTGAGTATACAGCGTGTGTACGTACCGCGCTCGCGCGACACCATAATATTTTATAGTCGAGCTTACAGCGGCTACAATTAACAACAGCATTATTTCGCTAAACTAAAAATAACAGCTATTCAATATTTTTCATTATATTATTATTGCGCTGTAGTGAAATACACAATGTTAACAAAGGGTCTCCATCGCGCCACTATGGTGTGCCTTGTCGGTAATTAAATCATGATACAACCTCCTTCCGGTGTACGTCACGGCCTGCTGCACACAAGATTCGTTGGATAGTGTAATATCGATCAGAGCTCCTTTGAAACTACTCGTCGATGCGCAGGTTTGTTTCGGTGCAGTGCATTCTATATTTTCCATGTCTGTAAGGGAGATTCTGATTTTACGTGTTGCGGTCCCACGAGCAACATAATCTTGTTTACAATATTAATAGATGTAATAGATTCAAGGGATGACTCGCTAACATTTATTATATGTACCTATTAATAAGTGCCTATTAGTGTTAGTGCAATAAGCATTAATGCATCATGACTGCACGCACTGATACTTACTGCCCGAGTAGAAAATTAATTTAGACAGTAGATATTTTAATGTGAAATAATAATAATATAATGATGGTAATGGGGTTATTATTTTATATATTGGTAACTATATAAGTTTGTATATGATATACAATCTCATATAATTTACCAGATTCTATTAATCTTACAAATACTTTAACTTTATAGTAATTAATAAAATGAATGTTTTTCACTAAAAATGCCTAATTACTACAAAAGCTAACTAAATAATCACGCCTGCTCGTCAACTTAAGAAGAAATCAATGATGTATGTACATATATTATCTTCAATATAAAAATCAATAAACATATCGAAGAGAAAGAAATTAAGATTTAGCTTTTCAAATAAATGTTTAGCTGCGTTTATTTGAAATATTTCTATTTCCCAGTATTTCTGGTGTCTGTTATTTATTATATAAATAACTTTCGAGAGGAAGATAACGGTCAAGACAAAGTTATGGGAAATTCCTGCGAAGTCCGTATATCCTCCGTGTAATAGTAGTCGCGCGATTGGAATTGTCGCCTGACACTGGTCTAGCCAGTTTATAATGAACATTCTTTTCCACATCTTTATTGACTTTGAACTGTGGACTGGCCCGACAGTCCAGTAGTGAACCTCATTGCTGAGACGTAGAATGTAAGCTTAGTATTCATTCAGAGTAAATTTTACATTATGAGCCAATTGTTAGTCCTGGGTTTCAGTATAAATAAAGCAAAGTAGAAACATATTTATGTATATATGTTAAAATGTAATATTTATCAAACATCTGCTCATCACGGCACACGATTTGCCTGGCTTCGCATCGGATGACTATAATCTAGAGATATCAGAAAACCATACTAAGTATTATTAAGTTAATAAAAATCGGCGCGCTCTTAAACAAGTTATCTATTTCATGACTATGCAAAGAAGCTGTAGGACGAGTACTTCATTTTTATAATGAAAGCAGTAAGTAGAATAGAACAAAAGCGTAACATCACGCCTGCAATCGTCTAAGAGGTAAGCATAGGGATGTAGTACATTCTCACGTTTTACCAGTCCCATGGAATAGAAAATAAGCAATCAATTAATACGTACATAAATTATTTTAAATAATTATATTTTCGCATGAATGAAGTTTAAATGTCGTCAACTTACCAAATAAAAATAAAGATCTATGACAGTTTTCGTTTTCTATTTCATTTCGACACTAGATTAGATTAATTAGTGTCGACATGTGCAGCGAATGAAACTGGCAGGAATTGGCGAGTTTAATCAATGATATAAAATGCAGTCCTTTTTTAAATGATTCCTCCTGCGTGTAGGAATACGTTTACTTTGAAACTGTAAATGTCTTTTGATTTTTCACTGTCTCTTTGAAAATTGCCTTTGCAATGCGATGGATTTAAGTGGGAAAACTTTTCGCTTCTTTTATAATAGTTGCGCTCGGGTTTATTTCATCGCGAATGTTTCCCGATACTTTGATTAGCGTTCAATAATACATGCCTGTCTTATAGCTCTATACGGAGGTTTGTATAGATTCTTCTAGTATCATATCATCATATTCAGCCTATCTAAGTCCACTGCTGGACATAGGCCTCTCTTTAGCCCATAGATCTAGGTGAATTACGCTGCTGCCTATACGCGGTTAGAGCATATCAACGTGCCATACCACAACCTGTACCGTACTAACCAGATTAAAAAATAGTGTAATAAGTATTGGCACTGACATTTGTTACTCGATGCTTTCTGCCTATCCTCTAAGGGATCTGGCGTGATGATAAAAAAATAAAAATTATACAACATATAATCTAAAAACACATAGTGGAGGATTTCACTAGACTATAGGAACCTCTAGAATGGCTTAAGTACCTTGATAGGGAAATGTGCAGGAGTATTTCGCATGCCAGCTGCGGGTCACGTGCGTGGAAATTGAATCGATTGTTCTAGAAATTGTCTATGCTGGGAATTATTGCAACATGACAGAACAACAGATCCCAATTTACAGGCTAGTCTTATAACAGATAAAGGACAACAAGTAGTGTTTAAGCGTGTATGTAATTATTATAGGCAGAATAGTAATAGGTCAGCTGTACTAATATGTATGTCAATGAAATCAAGTTAGGCATGAATTTGAAAGATTTCCATAAATAGATGTTCAGGTATGTATGAAACAAGCCAAAAATTCTAAATGTATATTTAGACGTTAAAATATGCATATATTAGCCAAGACCAGATACGACAGACCAGGATAAGATCAATAACGAAAGCCACAAATGGCTTGAGCTATGCCCAGAAGCTGAAGTAGAAATGGGCAGGACATGTAGCGAGGCTCACGGACTAGAGATGGACCCTAAAAATACCTTGTGGGGAGGCCCACAGCAAAGAAAAGGGGGAAAGAAGAAGAGAAAAAGGGGAAAAGAGCAAGAGGAAAACCACCTACATCTAGGTTAACTTAGCAAGTAGGTTAATAACTGTGTAATATAAAGAACAAATTTCAACTTTTCAACAACAACAACTCAACTTTCAAGAACAACTTTTATATTTTATATTTATCATCATCATCATCATCGTCGTCAGCCTCTAGATTTCCACAGCTGGACATAGGTCTCCCCTAATCGGTGCCACTTCTTTCGGTGCTGGGCCTTCCGAATCCAGCAGCTCCCCGCTGTCTTCTTCAGGTCGTCAGACCATCTGGTCTGAGGGCGACCATGTGGCAGCCCGATCTCTTTCGGAGATTCTTCGCACCCTTCGCATTTATATTTATATATGCATATATGTATATACTGAACCTTTATAACATATCCTAAATCTAGTCATGTTAATGTTACCTATACAATGTGAGCGACTTAAACCAATTGCTCGCTTTTTTCACTAAAGAGGAACGACAAACATTTAAAAAATCAAGTATAAATTATTAAACCATACACATTCATAATTATTGTACACCAACTCATTAGGACTACGGCCAACTGTTTTGCTTCAGTAATGGCATTGGCTACGTCGCAGTCATTCCGACACGCAAACTTTGCGTTAGATACTCGTATAAAAAAGACGGCGTTGAAGACGTATACCCGGGAAGTAAGTTTCTAGCTTGCACAAACACATTAAAGAAATTAGTTCGGATATACAATAAGAGCAAGCTAGGAACTGTAACTTAGTAAGTAGTTCATTTAAGTTACGTTAAAAGCATTGCAGGGGTAAGTTTTAGATGTTAGAAGATATTCAGTCGTCGTTAGGTTGACTATTATCTAATTGCATTGATTTCGAAGATGCATTGAATTTATTATAGTGCGATTTGTAATTTCAAGCTGAATGCAGTATGAATCATATTCAATGAATCCAATCTCCAACTAAAGTGCTGACAGGTTCAAAATGATGGAGACAAAAATAAAAAAGTACAATATTTTTACAAAAAAAGAATTAAGTAATAGAGTGTAATTGATAACGAACACTGACCAAAGATGTGCAAGTTCTTGCTATAGTCTATCAAAAATGTAATGATAAGATTATATGACTTTGATAGCCTCGTAGCAACAATGCGATTGCAGTTTGTAAGCTTCCTGTAAATTCAGGTGCGATCAACTAATGGATAAGTGACCACTAGCCCATTTTTATTAAAATTTCCATACTATGCAAGGTACATAAGACAGTTAAATGCGGTTGCTAAAGAAGCTTAACAGTCGTTAAACTTCCTTCGTAATTGTAAAAAATATTATTTTTGTAGGACCTGGATGACAACCAAATAGTTATCAAATCAAATCAATATTTTCATTAATGCGAACAAAATTAACAATAACATAGTTATCTATTTGTTTTCAATGTATAATGAAAACTTATATGAGAAGAAATTCGTCGAATTTAATGTTAAAATGTATGAAATGAATTATATTATGGTGCGTTTATTGCCTAAAAACTACCAGCACCTACATTTTTATTAGATTGTGCCTATATTAAATTAATATATTATTTGACTATTATAAATTCGAATTTAACTTTGATTTGTTTCCATTTCTTAGGAGAATTATTAATCTCGTGATCAAAATTTAAGGTAGGTAATCGATTTTTATAAAATAGTCTATTTTTTGTCTCCGGAGCAACGACATGAGACCGATCATGTGTGTTTTCAAATCTGCTACGAGGTCTCTAATCATAGCTTGAAGTAACGTATGTATATATTATTTACATTTTAGCTAAAAGAACGTAACCTCATTTCGTGGAGTTACTTAATAATATAAAAAACTCAATTAGGTTTTACCGGTACTACAGCCCGGGGCGGTTTTAATTATCCTACTTTACGTGAAAAAATAGGAAACAGAAACAAACGTTCTTTTCAGTCGTGTAATGTGTGTTTCCAAAGGAAGATATGTTTATAGCGAACTCTACGTACATAAATGTAATTTACTTAATAACCTTCACCGCTGCGCACGTCGGAGTAGGAAATTCGATTAGGTTGTAACAGCCAGCGGAATAATAAGCTTTTGGAACCAATAACGCATCGTCTTCTGAGTGAGCCAGTGCGAGCGGGCTTGTGTGTTCGACCGTCCTCGCCGTCTTGTAGCGAGAGCAACTACCATTAAAATATTTTCAAGATCTAAATATTTAATATTTATATTTCGCGAGTAAAACGTTACTTTCTTATACTGAGGGATAGAAGACAAATACTGTTTCCTATAACAAAAAAAATATTTGAAAAGAAGTGTAATATCACGAGTGCACATGTAATATAGTTAGAAAAATTCTTAAATATTGGAATGAAGTACGTGTAGAAGATTAAATTGTTCTTAGTTCGAATATCATAGGTCTCGAAAAATATGTAAAGTTGAATATAAAACCTGGACAAATTCGATTTTGGGTACGGCGACTTTTTAACGTGAATGGCGTTGAAGATCACTGTTACATCGTCCCCGCTTAGTTTATTTATGGTCATTGTATGATAATGCGGTATAATACTTTCCCAACTTTCCTTGAGTTATTATATATAATAAGCCTGCTAGCTTAACTACTACTAGTTAAAAACATACTGTATAGGTATACTGTATAACATTCTTATTTTTACCCGACTAGTTATTGAACTGGCTTTAGGAAAATTTTAATTGATTGCTTCGTTAGTAGAGGATTGCATTGCGTGACTGCTTGTCGAGAAGTCCGGAGTTCGAATCCGGGGTCGGTTACAATTGCATTTTTTGTAACTTAGATTTTCTTGTAATAACTCGTAGGTGCCCGGTGTATGGTAATAGCCTCACCACCTACTCCATCGTGAGACGTAAACGTAACTAGTGAAACGTGGGAATATGTTCCACACTCCTCTGTCTACCTCTTTGGGGATTACAGACGTGAAGTTACTTTATTTGGGGAAATTAAGTTGAATTGTTAAAGTAACGTTAAGTTAGCATCAATTCAGTCAATTAGCATCATAATGTATGAAGAGATTGATCAAGGTGGAAGAAGCACGGCAGGTGTGCAAGGATAGAGATATTTGGCACTCCTTGCTATCTGCCTACCCCGTACGGGACTTGGCGTAAATATATGTATATATGTATGTTGTACAAACCGCTTTCAAGTATTTACACTATAATAAAATAATAGTGTTCCTAAACTTGTTCACTTGAAAATTTCTGAAAACCATGCGGATTCATGCTCTAATTACGTAGAGAGACACAATTCAAACATTGAAGAGAGCTTAGGAAAAAAATTATACTTATAATATATATGTGAATTGCAGTGTTATAGCAATTAACACTTAATTTAAAAAATGGCAAAAACCCTTCTAAGTTTTATTTTGTTTCCACGCCTGTACTCCTGGAAGGGTTAGGCAGAAGAATGCACTACACTGCCGCGTTTTATCAATTGTTATATGTCCCATCATGGAGTAGGGAGTGAGCACATTGATATACACCGCGCACGAACTCAGACTCCGAGCTGCTACTGGGAATTTAAAAACCTAACACCACGCCTGTGATCCCCGAAGGGGTAAATAGAGGAGTGTAGTACACTCCCACGTTTCAGTAGTTACGTTTAAGTCCTACAATCTTGCTCTCACTCAGCAGTCGCGCCACTTGACCAATGAGGCACTAAAATAACTAAAACCGTGTCACAGAATTTATATTTATGATTTATTTAATTTTATTAACATAAGGAAGTTAAATACAAATTTTTACTCCCGTTTTATTTTTTGTGACATAACTCACAAAGTGATCTCTTGGTACGTCACAATAATTGCGATCAGAACAATATTTTAACATCATAACTTGTACCTAATAAGTAAATTGATTATTTAAGTAAATAAAAAATTACTTTATTTAAAGTTATAAATGAATACAAATATAAGCTTTTATTAAACTGAATACCTTCATCATGTTTTCAGTTTTTTTGAGATCACTTAAAAATACTAGAACCCGCTAGGCTTCGCTTAGAGAAACAGAATTACAAAAATAAAGGAGATATTCCGGCTTAGGCCTCAAGCCACCGCATCTATAACCAACCATGACATTCAACACAGAGCTCTCCGGCCAGCAGTATCTACGCACTGCTCGGTCACCAGGGTTTTTAGCATCACTAGCGGAATTTGCTACTAGCAAATCATAAAACGAAATCATATCATCATCGTGGGCTCCACTATAGAATTCTCACGATCGAATAATGCAGAACAGCCGTAATATGATCACGGGCGTGCGATCTAAATACCAACGTTATCTAGTAGACTCACCTACAGACATACATACATATATATATGTATACATATACACGAAACTAACTTCATTTTTATACGTAGCTTATATAGTTAATATATTACAAATAGAAATTCCATTCAATTTAACGTACTTTCAAAGCAATACTCATCAGCCTTGTTGGTAGAGAGCCTGCAAGCGCGAGTACTAATCAAGAAGTACTGGGTTTGAATCCCGAATTTTTCGTCTAATCAAAATTTCTGGCTTAGCTCGGAGTCTGGATCTGGGCCCGGTGTATGACAATAGGATCACCGCCTATTCCATAGAGGGACGTAAACATAACTGATGAAACGTCGGTATGTACT
>DWMG01003052.1:0-12383 GCA_018244855.1 Elbella merops
TCAAATACATATATATATATATATATATATATATATATATATATATATATAGCTATTTATAAGCCTAGACGTGGGGATGAAGACAGTATGATAGGTTCGATAGCGGCCTGTCGATTGCTCGTGGAAGCGCGTTTCGCATGCTCTAAGGGTGCCAGCCTGTCATCACCTTCCATATAAATGTAGCATTCGCATAACACCTGCTTAACTCGAGCCGGGAGCTCATCGGTGCGATGTTCAGCTTTTATATATGTTGATTTTAGTTTCATGCTCATTATATATCGGTTGAAATTAATCACAACATCAGGCATACCGTGAATTGAAGTTTTAATGTTAAAGGCAAGGACAAGTATTTTGACGATAAAAATTCAATACATATTAAATAAAAGTCCCCTCCTCTGACTACTCCACTACCGGTGAGCATTGATATTAGAATGTGCAAGTGCTATTATGAGGGCAAAGCCAAATAAATTAATAAATCATGGTACGTAATTCGGTCAACAAATAAAACACGTGTTCAGCGCTGGCGGCGCCGCGGAGGGGACGTAATTCGCTATACTCATCATTATTTGATTTTCAATTGGGTTCGGTGCAGCCGGAACGCGCTTATTGACTTCGCGGCGTCCCCGCTGCCTGCCCCCCGCTCGCCGGAACCTTCGTACGCATTTGCGCTCGCTCACGTGTTTTAATTCCTCACATATTTCGCTCCGGCAAAGCTTCCAGCGTGAAATTCAGACGGAAAATAGATACCTACATACGGCTGTTGATAAATGAAAAAGTGGCGCGGGTGGTGCGGAGCGCGCCAGGCACGCGGGCCGGCCGGAGGGGCGCACTCGATATATTTGCGCGTGTAATATCTGCTTTTATTAGTTTTTTCGTGGCGACAGCCCCCGTCGACCCGCATGCTCGCTTTGATGATGCGTTCCGGTTCTAGCAGGGGGCGTTTCTCGCACTTGATTGAACTTCTCATTGTCACCGTTTCGGAATCATCACCCGTACCCGATCACGGTTACTTGGATAATTCGATGTAAGCATCGCCGCCACAGTGATTCCATCGCAAGGTTTAGCAAAGGGGAGATTTTACGGGCGCTCGTCGCTCGGCGGCCACGCCACGACCGCTCTCAATTAACGCACCGCGGTCGTTTAACAAATTTCTAATTGAAACAGTAGCTGGCGCAGCGTCGCAGAGCACCGCGCGGCACGCGGCGGGCACGGCACCAACTATGCGACGCGCACGCGGCTGCCTGCGCGTGCTGCTGCTGATTGTTAGCTTGCAGTGCACTTGTGTTTATAATCTCACCGATGTGTGACTTCCCATTGCTACGGACGAGTTGCACGAGTATGTGATTGAATTGACGTACGCCGAGTTCCATCGGCATGAGACATAAATAATAGCCAACATTAATGACTGGTTGTTTATGCACGCCGCGTTCCGTCACTTCGGCAGAACGAAAGCTAAAACTTGATATGTAGAATGAAATCGCTAGAAGTCGGCACTACAATAGAACGGGGGGCGCAATGGAAGAATGTGATCGCGTGGGAATGGTCGCTTGTACCGATCGGCGACCGCTTCCGAGAAGCTGGCCGCGCGGGGCCCCGGCGACACTATCGGCTCGCCTATCTCACTGTGCTGTGAGTCAGAGAATCTTATCGCATACACGCTGATTTGAAATACTGTTATCTTCTTGAATCTAGAGATCTTATCAAAACGTGGTTCACTTTTTATTGTAAGTACTAGAAGCTCACTAAAAATTTAGTTATCTGATTGGTTTGTCGGTGATGGACTGACAGCCGAATTGTAACCGGTCTTGGTACATGAAGTTTAGCACAAATAATCTTTATTTAACGTAAATTAGCAGCAAGTGACAGGATTTTATAGAAATTAGATCCCTGAGTTTAAAAAGATTGTATTCAAGGGTATTTTTTATTCAAAAGTATTTTTTTAATCAGAAACGCCATTATAATTAGTATTTCATTGGGTATACAAAACTAGTGAATTTATCGCCACTAATCGTCGATGACATATGTACCTAAGTTACAATTTGTAGTAAACTAAAGTAGTTTTCATCGCGAATGAGACACTTATCGGGGCTAGACTATATGTAAAAGAGTAGTGTAGGAGGAGTAAATCAGATACATTTATATTTGCTCTCAGCCTGTGCCGCAAGGGATATGGCGTGAAGATATTTATGTATGTATCTATCCATATAATTAGATTTAACTATGAAAACTACTTACGTTGTTTTCGAAATCCATTGAATCATAATATATCCATAGTATAGAGAGTTACGTTATCCTTTATAATAGGCATTTACGGCAAATTATATATTGCAATCTAAACTATTTTAAATGTAATAAATGTTTTCTTCCTCGTTAGTAATTGTTCATACCACCATGTGTCTCATACACGTCAACAAAAACACAGTTGCAGAACTTTAGCTAATTTCTTCCGCATTAGTTGCACAAAACGAGTCAATAAAAATGTAAATATGGCTAGTTTACACAATGCTCGGAGCGGCGCGAGCGGCGGCGACAGCGCGCCCTGCGGCCGTGCGGCGCGATAGTGCGGCGCGGCGGCGCGGCGCTGCGCGGCCGCACGCGGCTTGCGACGGTCATTATGCAGTTGCCACAGAGAGTGCGCGTGAGGTCCGCTCGTCACGCCGCGCGCCGCCTGTCCGCTGCCATTAGCGGCTGTTATTGCGAGCTCCGCCGGACGTACTCGTCACTATGCTTACCGCCATCTGATGGCTCGCTACTTGTAATAGGTTATGCACATATGTTTACTGTATACTTGGTACGTCTCCGAGGTAGGCACTACTATTAACATTATACATAATAGTGAATGGTAATTTCCTGCTCTATTAGTTTATGTACATTCAGTTATCAAAATTGAAAAGTTGGAAACTCAGCTGGTAGGTATTGCAGTAGGTACGGTGTTGCGGTTTTTGCGGACTTAATAGGTAGCCATAGATATTGGTGACATGGTAGCATAAGCTAAATGGACGACGTCGTATATTCGGGCGGGCCGGTTCGCGGAGCTGCCTAGTTCTGCGAAGCCGGGCGCGCGATCGACGAGCGCTTTATAAATCTGTCTGGCAGCAAATTCCGAGTTCGTTGTCCGCTCGCGATTGCTTTGTTATATTTAGTATTGGATAGATTATTTTTGAGTGCCGCTGCGGTTTTATTGTCGGAACACGTATGTAATGACGTAATGCAGCAGGGCGCGCGCGGGTCGCCGGCGCGGCTCGGGGCGCCGCTGCGCGTCGGCAAGAGGACGTGACGTGACACTTATCTTGTTGCTTCTTCAAATAGAATGCGTTGTGTGTACGTAGGAATGTCAAGGAATATAGGAACTTTTAAGGATGATAGCTTATTGCTCTCCTCGTAAATGTATGAACTGACTACCGTTTCCTTATAAGTTAATACATATGTATGTACCTATATCTATTCACCGTATAATTAAACGCGCTATTATGAGACCATTAACACATGAAGTCAATTATTTAGAGACAAAAATACTATTTTGTCCACTACTTGTGCATGCAATAATTTCACGTAGTGTTAGTCGGATTACCGAGCAAAATACCAAAATTCGTGTTAGAACTTCTTCCACCGTTTTCTCAATGGCACTTTGACATACTCGTAGATAGGATAGTAAAATGGCATACGATATTCCCGAAGCAAAAGGCAGTAGTGTGTGGTATTTATTGCGGTGGAGCATTATAGGAATATTTAAATGTCACTCCACTTACTATGTATATACTTAGGTGTTCTTTTACTACAAGAGATCCTATAGTTATTTTTATTATTTTTATATTCTGCTTTCGCATTATGTTTTTATAGATTTTTGTATTGATTTAGCTTCTTATTTTCACTTTTATTCGTTGCTTCAGGAACCCAAATGTATTAATGACAGGTAATGCCAATACTAGGAGGTACCACAGATTTGAGAGCAGAACAATATCTTAGTACGACGTCTCATCTGGGTTTCACTCCTCGTCGTAAATTAGCAACTCGAGGAGTGAACACACACCCGCATCAGTACGCACACATCCATCCGTAGGTGTGCAGGTGCAGTGCATGATTGTTCTGCACCGTTACAGGAAGTGATCTTATTAGCCTTAAAACAAAAATTTACGTAAACGGGTGTGCGTTATTACTTAGATCCTTGAAATTATCTATCTGTATGTTATTTTGTTATTGGGTAGCTGGTTGTTGCCACAACATACTCTGGGTTATGTAGGTACCTACAGTGTGAGACCAACGATCAAACATTTTGTATTTATGTATTTCTACCATCCACTTCCACCTGCCCTCGCATGTACCTACTTTTGTGGGTTGCTGATGGAGACGGAGTGGATCTTAAGAGTATCATCAATAGTGTGTGCAGAGGTGCAAGGCCACGCGTGCCGGACGATGACAACGGCAACACTCGACAGCGACGACGGACTGAAAAGTTCGTCATAAGGTGTTCATGGCGCACGATGCAGCAGCTCGCTATTGGTGTTAATAGCTCGCTATGAAAACAAAGGGCGGCGCGCGGCGCGCGAGGGGCGGAAGCAATAAAGCCGGCAAGGGTC
The DNA here is from genome assembly GCA_018244855.1 of Elbella merops. Classification (NCBI taxonomy): domain Eukaryota; kingdom Metazoa; phylum Arthropoda; class Insecta; order Lepidoptera; family Hesperiidae; genus Elbella; species Elbella merops. The sequence continues at coordinate 4,578 of DWMG01003052.1, forward strand.
ACTTAACTATTTTTCTAATGGCCCCGCGCGCGCGGACAAAGGCCGCTCCGCTCGACATTATTAAATTCCACAAGAAATGCACCTCTGTAATTGCAAGTGAAATTGAGAATTATTTTTAACACAAATGAAAAAGCTTTTTGAACCGCTCTGATTACGTTTTATTGAGAATTTAAGAGAAGCCCGCATGCCGTACGCTAACATAATGCATATGGTTTCTACGTTTTACTGAGATTGGAACGTTACAAGAGGTGCCAATGTCGGTGACGACGCGTTAGTCGTTGCCATCACTCCGTCCACTCCATAAGGCCGGGCTGCGTGGAGCCGCCTCTTGCGTAATCGGCGACCAGATCTTCGCTGCTTCCAAGTGTTGCGTCAGCTACTTATTATCAAACTAGCACTAACTTTCAACCTGATTTGTCGTAAAAATATAAGTGTACCTAAAACAAAACCTAATAAAAGATTAAACTGCATAGTTTAGCGTTATTGTGGAAAATGTTAAAGATGTAGGCACCTAGCTACCTACATAAAGTGTTGTTATGTTAAACAAAATGAAATTAAAAATTAAAAGCTACTAATAAGCTTTTTGTTTAGATATACTACATGGAATAGAGTAGCAATGTACATAAATTAATCCTGTAATGTGAAGGAAATAAAAGGTTTTATTTTTATTTTACATACATAGATAAATAATATGTCGGTATAATATATCAACGTGAAACGTGGGAGTTTACTACGATCCTTTGAAAACCCTTTCCGAGATTACATGCAAGATGTTTCGTTACCATGGATCATACATTTAATTAATGTACGGAAATGAGCTTGCGTCGGGCGCCAGGAATTATAATGGCGATTTTCTTTGTTTGGTTCAAATGTTGCGCAAGTGCTGAGGCGGCTGATGATTATTTAATGTTTGCTCAACGAGAACCGACTCACGTCTTATTGAGTAGATATTACAAACAGTTTCATCTCTCTGCTCTTAAGTTTTACTCCAATTTTATGCATTTTAACTAGTATGTACTATTTTAACTATATATCGATAGAATGTATTTACTACATTGCAGAGGGCGAATCAATAAACAGTAAACGTAGAATTAAAAATTTTAATTAATCCCGAACACACAAAACAAAAACGTAAAATGATAAAATTTTCTTCTGTACCTTATGTAACTTCATTAAAAGAAAATACAAGACGAGCGTCGCCGCGTCGGTCCCGCTATATGAAGAAGTACAATTAGTTATAGGTACCTACATAGGTATAACGGAAAGATAATACCTACCACTTTTACATTGCACTCGTGAACTTTGTTTGGTACATCAGTGTATTGTAAATGTTAATAGGTTATTTTAAAGAAGTTACAAAATACCCTGAAAGGAAGAAACAGTTTAGAATTAAAAAATATTGTTCTTTAGAGCGTGTGAAATCTGCCAACCCGCAGACAGCGTGGCAGACTATGGCCTGACCCTTTCATTCTGAGAGGAGACCCGTGCCTGACTGCGGAATAACAAAAAAGACGGAAAAAATAAAATATCATTAGAGAAATTTTATTTATTATTTACTTACTTTTTAGAGTGTTTTTTTCTCGTAGTGCTGTTAATATATTTTTTTAATTTATTTTTCTTTCATTCTTTTTAAACCACACGGCGTCTTAAATTCCTTTTGTTTTATTAAATATAAGTACCTACCTTTTTCTTTTCACTCTTTTGTGCTCAAACGGGCTATACCTACCGGCTATACCTGTAAGCTTTTGAGAAAATAAATATCCCGCAAACTATTTGATGCGACAGCACCAGCTCTAGGTTAGCAAGTCTTGAAAATATCATCGAAGCAAGAGATGCAAAACTTCAAATCAATGGAACCTGCGAAAGTTAGTATGGTAAGCTCTTGTTTCAAATAGGAATTGGGCTGATGATTTTAAAACGATTGGACAGATTTTCATAAATTATACCTACCAACCATCTCGATCACATCAACTTTAAACAAAAAACCACATTAAAATCGGTCCATTCGTTTAAGAGCTATGATGCCACAGAATGACACAGGGCATACTGGGTGTATGTCTGTCTGTACACGTAGACACGTCAAGCTTATAACACCCCTCTTTTTGTACTGGAAGTTAATAATAACATGTATTGTGCAGTCATAGTGCAAATCTATAAATACTAAGTAATGACTTAGTATTCGACTGTTACGATAAATGCGTCTCACATAACAGAAAACATCGAAATATTCAAAACCGATAATGCCATAAAAATAATTATTCTTTTTCCACGCGCTGTTGTCTACGGCTGGGCTTGTGTATTTCCTCGTAAACATTGTATTCCGGCCAACGACTCACGACGCCTTTATTTGGAACTAAGGAGAGAAAGATCCTTGTAGATTCTTTGCGAAATATGTAGTTCAAAAATGATAAATTTTGAAGAGGTTGAAAGTAGGGACCTAAGCAATCTGTCGAGCGCTCTATGAGCAATAAATCAGTGTATGGATCAGCCAGCGGACATGTTTATTAGAGTGACGCGCCTCAAACAGATGAAACTTTCTGCGTGGAGGTGCGGCCGTTATTTTTACAGCGGCACGAGACAACGAGCCGCGCGGCCAGCGCATACCGCATTGTGCTCCGGGAGTCGCTCGGATTCCGCTCTTACACATTCAGTAACTTTATTTAATAATAAATTGTAACCACCAAACGTGCTCCTCTGCTTTGATCTTTTTAAATTCGATACTGCTTACACGAGACTTGTTGGTTGAGTGATTGTAGGCGCAACTGTTGATGGAGAGGTCGTGAGTTCGCTCCCCGGGCCAAGGACTATTGGGTTTTCTAATTTAATATTCCTAGAAGTAATTCGGAAACTGATTTTGTGTCAGGTATATGGCTATAGGATAACCCCCTATTTCAAAGAGCAACGTAAATCATAACAGAAGAACCATGGGAGTGTACTACAATCTTCTGGCTGTATTTTCGGGGATTACACAGGTGAAACTGATAAAAAAATCATGTTGTGTTTTAAATGTAATATTTCTCTCCATATTCAATACGTCATCATATTTGCATTTATGTTAACTCACTACAGAGTCCTTCCTCTGGTCCAACAAACTCCTTATTTTTGTATTCTGCGTTCTATTAGTAGTTACCTAATAGATATTAGGAAGTAGAACTACACACATGTATAAATCCAAATCTAAGAAATATGCTCTAATTTATCCTAAGTACTTTACTTCGTCACTGACAACAGCAGTCGAATGTGTAATCATTTTATAAGGCCGCGTACTTAGGGATGTATTGCAACATTCTGTATGGGCTCCTTCTATAGCGTCAGTCGCCGCACGACACGCGCCCGGGCTAACGGCCGCGCCCGCGCACAATTACAAGCGTATGTAGAACATCTTAGTCATGAACATCGTTTCATCGGACTCAAAAATGCTAATCATCCCGCACTGTGACATACTGCCTATATCTATGGCAGCGGTGACATTGAGACGGTCTCGGACGATTGTATATTTGTTACCACCGCAACACAGGTATCTGTGTCGCTATTTAATATATTTTATTTAGTAAATCTTTATTATAAAAAATTTCCTTAGGACAGTTGTCCCCATGAAAACTGTTCGGCTAAAGAGGAAGTCCTCGAGGCCTTCAGTCCCCACATCTGCGCCGCTAGCGCCGCTAGCGCCGCTAGCGCCGCAGGGTGGGATGTCACTACCTACTCTAACTAAATATTTCCTTAAATGAAGTTTGCTGTCATGTGGCCACCAAGCTGTTGCACCTTGAAAGAAATGGTTTGTTGTGTAGTAAATGTTCACTTCCAGACAGAGTAACACTGGAAAGGCTAGACTGTGTAGCCGTCCACGCGGCTCAGTGGTGGCATTGAATACGTGGGCTTGTAATGCTTAGTATGATAAAAGTATAATATTGGTGAAGTCCGAGGCGACGAGTAGCGACGCCCGTCACGGCTGCCGCTGCCAGGCGCTATTCTGGCCGCGCAGCGTGCCAGCTGGCCGGTCGCCGCGCGATGTCCATAACTCAGCCGGCGCCGCCCCCGAGCCAGCTCCTCGTGTTCCTCATGGCTAAGGAGCGTGATTTGTGCGCCTTGTGAGTCATTCTTGCCAAAACTAATATGAGCATGTATCACTAATTGAATTGTACAGTATTACCGAGGAATGAACTCAATTTTTACTTAAATCTTTGGTTGGATTCTTATAACTTGAAGTTCTCATTAATAGCCTGGAATCCGTAGTTGTGCCCCATGTATGGTTCAGCTCCTATTCCTTAGGACGAGTAATATAACGGGGATGAAACGTGTTAGTACTAGGTATACTCTTCTGCTTAACCCTCCAGAAAATTACAGGCAGGTGTGATGTTATGAAAATGTTCAATGTTGACAAATATCTTAAATGAGTCAATCCACCGTGCGTTGTACGTCGGCTCGGTGGCAATGACGGCGGCGCAGGGCGCGCGGGTCCGTGCGGCGCGCGAGACGTCGCGCGTGCGATCCGCCGCGACGGGTGCGCATGCGGCGGAATGCGGCGCGCGCGGTGCATGGACGCGCGTTTGAAGTGTCCAGCCGTCCGTCATGTGCGTCGTCCATTGAGCGAGCGCGCGCGAGTGGCGGCGTAATTATAGCCGCGAGTCCGCCCCGCGCGCCGCGGAGACTGATTTATGACGCTGCGCTCCGCTCTGCTCCCGCTGCTGCCTAACAACTCATGTATGTAGAATGTGAAATATCTGCTTAATGGACTGGCGAAACGTTTCAAAACGCGATGCCAGATATGCTAAAATTCCTGAAAATGCCACTTTTGTAGCGTTTTACTATGACAGTGAATATTTACGTACAATTTATGTTAAGTGTATACTGACACCTGTTTCCATCATATAGCTTATTTGATGTTTTTCACGGCACACTTGCTCCAAATAGTTTATGACACTCACATTAACGAAATTTATTTCAATGAGTAGATACTTGAATTCATTTACTGACTGAAATTCCACTGACAGGTGCTCAATGTATTTAGTTCGTTAGAATCTGTTTATATTCTTATTTAAACCGAGTCATGTGTTGTTTATTCAACAAGATCTTCGAACCGAATCATTTCATAAAATCGGTAAGTCGTGGAATTTACGGAAACACGTCGCAACAGACTACGTCGCACTGAAAACCGATCTATTTCGCAGCCTCTGCATACATATTGGTTAAGAGTTCTCAGACACTCCACGCAATAGAAGTGTCTAAGTCCGGTAGCAGCAGAAGTAACAAACGCTGAGGGGCAGGCGGCGGCGCGCGGCCCGAAGCGGAGCGCAGCGTTTGATTACGCTGTAATTTATGCGGGTTTAATTAGAGCAGCGGCCGCCGGAAGTCTCCGCGTTCGCTGATGAGTCACTGCTGAATCTCTGCCTTCTATTGTGTACCGGTGTTTGCTAGCTTTCGTATTGTCTGCTGCGGATTGTAACACCTGCTTGCCCCTGTCAAGGATTTCTCGCCAATTTTACATAAGTACTTCAATTTTTCTCATGGCGTCTGCACGACAGATTAGACTGTGTTATTTCTATCTCTATAGTTTGTATATTCTGTGTGTGACGTAGTCTGCTAGGCTGGCCAAGTGCCGGTTGACAGATTTTACACACCTTAGACATTTATTTTTTTTATAAATTCTAAGGTGTGAAGGTTTCCTCACGATGTTTTCCTTCAACGGTAGCAAGTAATATTTAAACTTAAAACGCACTTTGTAAAGAGGTGCGCGCGCCAATAATTTGAACCCAGCACTCCCGGAGGGAGGGGCTGGATTCTTAACCACTAGGCTATCACTGCTAGTACCTGCTAGTGCTGCTTTTAAACGACCCTTAGTGGTAAGTTGTTTGCGATGTGTTCACTGAAATTTTGGCCTCCGTTAGTTGGCGGGGGTAAGTGATGAGCAGCTTCGATTGGACTGCGATTGTATAGCATCTACGTATACCTAATTGCATCGATTGGCAACGGTAGATACATGTCGCCTGTGAGGAATTGTTCGTGCAGCATACGTAATTACATGTGGAGTCGTGCTTGTTAGTATGCAACATTTTATTTATTTACTTTTATTAAATCGTTATGCATCAATTGCATTAATTAAATGTGGGTTATATATTAGACACGTAGTCCAAGAACCTAATAGGTATCAAATCAGATATAAATATATGGGTAATATGGATACGTATTTTTGTGTTAACGAAAAAAGCAATTGTCGATCACGCCAAGCAGACGCGTGGAAGTAATTTGGTGCGGATATCAGACATTGGCTCTGATTTCGAGCCCAGTAGGTTAAATATAATTACTGTACAACGGAAGTCCTTTGTACTCTTAGAGACAGATCCTAAGCGGCGATGCGATTCTGTCACCGACGCTATTAATTGGTTATGGAAAGTGATTTTTTATCTAATATGGCTGTCTATCTTTAATAGTGCACATTCAGCTTATAATGGAAATATTTTGGGTGCGACAAACGTGAATGTGCGTTTGAACGTGCGACAAAGGTGAGTGGAAAATATGTAACGCTCGCGTGCCGCCGATGCTTCGTTGGTCACAGTACTCGTATGTCGCGCTGGCAACGTACGGCCGCGCGGCGCGGCGGGCGGCGCGGCCGCATAGCTTGCCCGTATGTGGCCACTGTGCCGACGGTAGCGGCACCATGATTCAGGACGGGTTCAACTGTATAAAGAAACTATATTTTCGACCTTTAGAAACAATACGTTTCTAGAGTCCAAATATATGTACCTATTTGTGCCGTCCAACAGCTAATTTCGTACGGCGGTAAAAAAGGAAATTGTTTACAAATACGCTTCATGAAGTTATCAGGTTTTAAGATTTAAACAAGAAGTAGAAAAGCATGGTGAGCCAATTTATTTACTTATATATCTACATATGTGTATTTAGACATGTCATGTACGGAAAATGAACGTCCCCATTGAACAGCAAAGCATGAAGAAGTTACAGACGGATGAATATTTGTTTCAAAGCTAAAATGGCTTCGCGAGAGACAAATCCATGGTGTCACTAACAGCAAGTAAATTATAAACCGCTTGACCGTATGTAGTTAATGGGCAACTAATGCTCGCTAGATATCTTATTTACATGAGTAATGATCTCGATTGAATCACTCACAACTGCCAATGCTGCTTTGCCTTCGCGTCGCGCAGAACTTTCTGTGTCAATCATACAGCTTTGGCGATAAGCGACGGTTCTCAGAAGCGGCTGCCAATGTGGAAACTGCCCGGCGTCTGTTCTCGTGGCGGGGGTACTCGTTCCTGCATGCTTTTGGCTATGACAACTTTACAGCTTACTATGTTACAAAAGGACGGGCAGACAATTGATATTTCGTGTCTCAATTTTGTGACAAGATCGTGAAATCGTGTTTTTGAATTATAGCAACCGGAATTTTCATTTAACGTTGCTTCTAGTTTACGAGTAGTACTTACTCGTGTAATAGAATATTTTTACGGGTCTGATCTTGTCTGTTGGTTGAGGAAAATTAATATTTCTTGTGAATCATAGTAAAAACATGACACGCGGAAATAGCAACTCGTATGATGTGTCAAGCATTTTTGCATCAACTAATGTTTTTATCTGCAGAGAACAGCCTCAGGTTGGTAACGGAGTTGCAGGCCGAATGCACTACATAGTTATGAAAAATAATTTTAATCTCCGTAATTAATAATGAATGTTGGTATCACATACATATGTTGCATTACTTCTCCTCGCATTACGTCGTGCACCCTGTGCAATAGGCAAAGTAAGTTTTAATAATATTCTTTTGTACAGAAGATATTTTAATAAAAGACA
>DWMG01003053.1:0-12382 GCA_018244855.1 Elbella merops
AAAAGCGAACACTAAAATCTAAACGATCTCTCCGATATTATAATATAAAAGAACGCTGTCAGATTAAACATCTAGACAGGATGAGTCATAAAAATACGCGAACAGCGATCGGCTGCGTTCGAAGATATCATAATTAAGTCTCATGGCGGCGTGTTCAAATTAAATTATGTCGAAATTAAACGTTACGGCGGCCATAAATCGGCGAGTGCGGTGCGCAGGCGCCGCTGTTACGCGACCCGTGATGTATCGACCGGCACTCCTATCCGATCCCGGCATCGTGTCTAAAGTACGGTCTAACTTACGAGAGGCGAGATATAAAATGGAGAGGAAGGCCGTGTCCAATAGTGGAACGGTAAAGATTTCATGATGATGATGGTGATAACGATAAAAATGTGAGATGTCTATAGCAGTAGCGAGAATTTGTGACTACTATCTGCTCGCTATTCTTGTCACTTATAAAGAGGCTTACGTTTAGAAGAATTTGCTTTACAGTCCATTTGCTTCAGTCAAATTGAAGATATGAAAAGTGTTGAGGATATAAATAGAAATTTTAAATAAACTTTTTATATAAATATGTTATATGAACTTTATTATTGTATTTATATAGATTTTTTCATCATAAAGCATGACATTTTTTGCTTAATCTTTAAATATCTCAAATTTGTAATTGAACGACTATAAAAGGCGGGAGAACCGAGCGGAGAGCAGAGGAGAGCAGTGCATGGCACACAGATGCACCTTGGAAAAGGATAACTTAGATAATACTGAAAGTTTTGAATTATTGTAACATTTCATCAATAAATACAGAAATATTTTTATAAAAATATACCCAAATTTACACAACAGTGATCTAATTCTTTTGATATAACCCGCGCCGCGTCTAACCAATCAGGCAAACAACGCTGCCGCTTGTAACTCGAACCACGTCTCAATGAATATACAACTTAATCCACAGCAGTGCTTCCATTTAGCGTGTGTTTTTATTTTGTATGTGTTCTTATTTTGTGTGTGTTTTTTTCGGAATCAATAAAGCGGATGAACGTACGGACAGTGCATTAACGATACCCACTCGTAAGTAACTGTGCAAGCGAAACGAGATACGTTTCGCGGCTTTCGAATTTCCTTTTTTTTGTTCTTTCTTTGCTAACGGTACCTCTCAAAACATGACCTGTCGGTCGTAGCTTGGGTCAGTGCTAATATGACGAGACTAACATAAGGTTGTGTTCTTTGTAAGGCTCGATGGACGGTTACAGAACAGTTTCATAAATGTGTGATAACCTAAAGAGCAGCATAGCGGCACATGCAACAGGAATCTTGAAGATACTGTAAAGACCCGTGTCCATTTGTGGGTTTTTCTTCAAAGCAATGTGCTCATGTTTGACGACAATCTCACCTGATGGGAAGTAAACGTAGCAAGAAATATTCCCAAAGGAATAAATAAAAAGTGGTGGTAGTTTTATGATAACAAATATTCATACAGTAAGTTTGTTTGAGATAACAACTGGTTACGTGGAGAAGAAGACTGGGCGCACTAGCCTTGCTAGAGGCCGTTATCAAGCGTAGCTTCATGTCGATCTTGATGATATTTTTTATAGCTGTGCATCGCCAACCAAGTCACGAGTGAACACGACTAGAGAATGAATGAATAAACTATTCATTTTGATGATAATGATCAGCATTAGCATCAGATGATCAGCAGAACATTGCATTTCCGCTAACGCTTGTCACTATAAACAGTGTTTTATTTAAGTACTAATACCCATTTTTTATCCAAGCCGTGATACAAATGATTCTTGTTACACGTATACGTACTGACTGTATGTGAACAAGCCCTTACATTTCTAATGATGTTATCGTAAAAACAAAAGGACGGTAGGTTAAATGACTGCTGGGTTATGTCGATGGCATAAATATAGGAATGCTATTAAGACATAAGCCCTTAGACCTTAACCTTAAGGGTTAACCCTTCTCTTCCTAAGAGGGGTCACGGATACAACAGTGGAACCATAAAAGGGTAAGTCACGGTGAGGATTGCTTCATAGTTCAAATTGACTCTCAAAAAATTCTTACATATTTACAGAATTTTCCTTAATTATTTTAAAACTCTGTTCCTCCGCAAATTTTCTTTATTTGTCGCACCAAGCGTTAACGTTTGCCATACAAATATATTCCTATTACTTAGGACAAAAATAATTGTAATCGTGTCGTTTGGGACTAACTACGAAATTGGTCGAATTTCGACTACAAGCAATACTGGTTCATTAGCATGTACCGAAATATTGGGAAAAATTGTAACACCATATGTTAATAAATAATAAAAAGATATAATAAATATAAAATATATATTATAAGTAAGCATATACCTACATAACAACTAAAATCATTTAGAAGCAAAAAATTCACGGGAAAGAGAATTTACTTAACACACTTTTTTAACTGTATTTCACAAAGAATTATATTTATTGTATACAAAACTAAAAGTCACACGTGATTAGATATAAGACATTGATTTAATACCTTCCAGATGTAATGTGTACCTCGGAACCCGTTTTATAAATTGAAGCAAGCGAATCATACATCGTATCTGATAACGTTATGACCAAGAATTGCAGGAGCACAGAATTTCCTTCGGCATTGCGTGCAAAATTCAAACTTAATTTGTCATTCCACAGATCGGCGGACAGATGGACAAAACGAAAATTGTATATTAATGCGTGAAAAATTCATAATTAAGTCCATCTGCGTGTTTATTACTCCACCACTCTTACAACTCAGTCACGATATTATCGACACATTCAAGGTACATTGCTATATTTACATTATAAATAAAACAAAGGAACCTAATAAACAAAGCAATGAATGCATTAAAGAAAACTGCCAGCAGATCGAATTTGCCCATGGTGGGGCGTGAAGAGATCGCAGTAAAGACAAGACCCAATACGCGTATACCATCAGATAGCATTAAAACAAATTAGCGGCGAGAAATAAACAAATACGAGAGCCATGTAGGCGTCCATTGAGTTATGTTTTATAATTAAAGCCTACCGTATCCATACAGACCTGTTTTCTGTATTAAATAACTTGGGAGCGTTCGATAACTCTCCATTTGGACACGAATAATTATTTACTGGTAAATTGGTACTACAATTATTGAGAGCGTTCTGCCAAAGATCAAGACGTTTCTTTTAAGGGTCAGTGACACGGCGCACGATGGCAGGAACGTGGCGCTCTACGTTGAGAGTTGGCCGATGGTTTGGGTCAAGTAATTGGTTCTGGTTTGATTCTCTTTCTGGTTACTAAGGCACAGACTACGTCTGAACTGTGATCAAAAAGCCATGTGCGAAATATCCCAGGACATTTGGTTATTATTATCGTCATATATTGTATCCTATTCTTGAAACATTTCATTATTGTGGTGTAAAATTGATTTTCGCTGAAAGCTAATCAGGTGGTGATGTTACCGTTAAGGTTTTTAAGCAACTTTATAATGCAGTGATAAAAATATATGCCGACTCCTGGACTATGGATGCGTTGGTATTGAGACATTTGGGATTGTTTCGGGAATGCATTTTGACAACTCAATCAGAGTACTCGGTATGTATGTTCAAACAGTCCAGACAATTAACAATGGAAATGAGACGTCGTGATGGAATTGACGTGTTCAATACTACAAACGTGTTGTTGTGGATACGTACTGGTCCGGGTTCGACTCCCGCAGATGCAAAATTTACATCTATACAATATATTGTCATGCCGAGTTAATTGCGGGGTAGGAAGCACGAAGTGCCAAATTTTACATCTATGTAGTGTTATATATGTATATTTAGATCCAATGCTTTTCGACTAAACTCGACAAATCACGTTACGATTTGCAAAACAGCTTTAGAAATAATAATACAATTTTGGGACAAAATCTAGGGTTATATGATCTCAAATTACATAGAGCCTGTACGGTGGTAATCAAACAGCTGATAAACATTTTGTTCAAAAACCACTGGATCAACAGATCAATTGACTCCAATTACAATCACAGTAAATATTTTTATTAATATATTTATCTTTTATTATTTTCAATCGAGGGTGGACTGAATGGCCAATGGCATTTTGTAACGGACAATCCATTTCAACAAGAACAAAACCTACACGAATATGTTTATTTACAAAGTACAAGGAGTGCGTTAACACAAAGTTGCAGTTAATTCTGAACACATTCTTCTCAATACAGTTAAAGCAGAGTGAGTGATTAACGACACAACAAAAATATCTGGTGTTGGTCCAAATGGAATATAAAAATTATACATACATAACAATTTAAATGTCTTCTCGAATTTAAAGTTAAAATGAAATCAATCTAAAGTTAAAAATTAAAAACGAAAATTATTCATAGATAATTTTTTTTCTCCGAATCTAAAGTTAAAATGAAAAAAATCTAAAGTTAAATAAAAATGCAATACGAAAATTAATAAAATTATCCATGTTAAAATTTTAAATGCCTCCGAATTTAAAGCTAAAATGAAATGAGTCTAAAGATAAAAAATGAAACACGAAAATTATTCGCAGATCTCCAAATCTAAAGTTAAACATTTATAATATGCAACGCAAACTGCAGTTACCAATTTACAGATGCAGATGCAAATGTAGATGCAAGTATCTAGCCGTTCGAACTGCAATATTAATAGTATTTTGATATCACATTTCATTCGTGTGGAATTATCAATATCTTGATTAATTGCTACTGTTATATCGAACGAGTCACGATCGCAGGGAGATTGCGAGCACTGCAGCTATATACATTTCGAAACGCAATTATTTTCCGTCATTTAATTATGAAGGTCTATTGGTAAGGCGGTGTTTGTTGCGAGGTGGACGACACACGGTCTGATGTCATATACACAATATTTATACCACCAATGTAGGTATATACATATTTAAGTTGATTTCGTTTCTAATTTGCAGGTACACTATGCTTTAATTTTTAAAACTTAAAAACCGACGACCAACCCGTATTAGAACAGGAAAAAAACCGATGAGTTTCGGATCGTCACCAGATTTTAAGATTTTTGATAATCAATAGGGCTAATCAAGTGTACTTTTGTTAGAGGCGTGGATAGCTATGTAGAAATGGTTCTCGACAGAAGTAGAATTGTAGAATAGTAGAATCGCTGTATACGAGTATATATGTAGATAGGTATACATGTAGAGCGGAAAACTTGTAGAGTAACCGAGTTGTAGAGCGGCTAATTAATAGAGCGGTAGATTTACAGAGTGGTAGAATTTTAGAGAGGTTGAGCTGTACTTCTTATTTTATTTTGACTTGTTTACCCGCTGCGTGTTCTTATTAATACGTTGCAAAAAGACATATAGTGATACACGAAAAATGAATCAAAAGTAGATAATGTGCAGCTCGCTATAATTCTAGTAGTAATATAGAGCATCGGTTGAATTTAATTTATTGCTAGACCCAGTAAATGTAAGGGCCGTACGTGAACATTTCTAAAGGTATTTTGTAAGAATACGTATGATTAGGAACAAAGAACCTTTATCGATTTATGAAAATTGACTTTTTGCGCGGAAAATTCTAGAATTTTGCGATTAAATATCACTTGTTATAAAAGTGAAGGAAAACATCATAAGAAACTAGCACACTTCAAATTTTTCAGTAATATGTTTTCATAATGTTTTCTTAGGCTTTTGTGAAGTATACCAATTCGCAATAGCCAGTGTTGCAGACTATAACTCTACATATAGCTCTATGTCTTCTTATTTTGAACGGAGCCCTGTGCCCAATAGTAAACGATAAATGTTTTGATATAACGATAATATTACAGAGACTAAAGTTAAAACTAAATACAAATTTTAGCCCCATGTATTCTGGTAGCGTTGTTTGACTTGAAAATACCAAGTAATAATGACAGCATTACTGATTTGTCAGAATATGACACATAGTATTTAGAATTATTTGGAATCATCTGCTTTCTTGTGTGCGGCTAAAAGTAATGTTTAAAAATCTCCTTATTTTGGACGTATTGTTGCTGTAAATGCTTATCTGTTTTACAATCTCTCTACCACGATACCAGTTTTACAAACTTTAACTCACCGCACGCTGTAGATTCGCTCGGTATGAAGCAAGTACCTTAAAAATTCTTATATGTTCTACCGCAGAACACTTTTTCTGTACACCTCAACTACTTGCGTCCAACAAATCCATAGACCGCGTGCTACAGATAGTGATCGATTAAAATGGCGTTCAAACACCACCGCTTTGCCCCGCGGCTCCGTCTGCCCTCGGTACATTAATTAATTATCTCGCTTCTTATTATCGCTTTAGAGTTTCGCATCCCACTTTTCTTAACACCGCTCATTGTTATCATTGGCCATCGCAAAAAGTTGTATCGCGCCGACAAAAGCTGATACACTAACATAGCTCAGCAGGAATCCGACGGAACCCTCGCTCATTAACGCTTCTCATGCGCAACTTGGCTCTTCCAGCCCAAAAGGTCCTAAATACTCAAATAGTAATACGCTTAACTCGACCTAAACTAAACCATTCAGAGTTTATTTTAAATTAACATGTGAACGTTTGACCATTACAGGTAAAAAGTCATATTTGTTGTGAAATTTCCCTAAAATTAAATCCAGCCTTATATACATGTAGGTTTAAACTAATTTAGAATGACAACAAGGTGGACGTTACGACTTTCATATCAACGTACTACAGCGATTCGCTAACACATATCATCGTAAGTGCATTGCACAGGCTAGAAGAAAACGACTTAAATTATATATATCTAGAGTTTATTATTCGTTGTTTCTAATTGAGTGATACTACGTTTGTGTTGAGTAAGTTGTTGTACGATGTGCGATTAGTGTTTTTGCGTCGGCGGCGTAATTAGGGGCTATCGGCGGCGCGTATGAAGACATAAATAAAAGGGCACTGAATTAGCGGCCTCGCGGGGCACACTTGAAAATTTCGATCGATCTCAGGGCACAGATATTTTCTCTTATCGGCTACAAATGTCCAAGAACGAGGATGCGGGGAGATTAAGATGCTGAGCCCGGTATACTTTAGATTCGTAATTGACTGAGCCTATAAATAGCCGGTGGGTTTTGCTAGAATCAGATATGATAACTTTTGATCAGAATTCAGCAGTTAAAAACAAAGAAGTAGGTGAGTATGTTAAGGCTAATTTACATATATTATTTCTTTTTATGCTTTGTAAGTATATCTTTTTACCTTTTTCATAGTACTCCGAGTCCCGATGCAGTGGTAGATTGAAAGCGATCTTTAACATGAAGCCAAGTGCAGTTGCTTGAACGGCACTTGAACGGCAGGTCCATAGTGGCGAATTTCAACGAGCGTTGCCATACTTCGGAGAACACGTTGAGCCGTTGGTGCTGGTTGTTTGATAAAAAACATTATGCCACGTGGTAGGCCCTATGCGATTTGCAAACCTCCGACAAACGGCTAGATCAGAAATTTGTGTTATTATGGAGTCTGCTTCAAACTTACCGTAATTATTAGACTTTCTTTTTCCGGAATTTCAGTGCGATATAAAAAGGATTGATAGTATTCGTACAGTTTTAATAAACGACCCATCACGATCAATTAACCTTTTGTAAGGGATATAATTCATCCAAGCATTATGTAGAAAAGTTTAGAATCAAATATTTGCATTCCGTGCCGGAATCAGCTCTTTATATCAATGAGAAAGCACTTAGGGTTGTTCTTCACTCATTTCTTCTTTATTCTATTTTCGGCTTTACAATAAGGCAGATTGCGAAGGCCGGTTAATAATATTTTTTTTGAGAAATACATCAAAACCAGAAGTAAAAATATAGCGTATTTACTTATACATATATATACTTATTTACTTATATAATTAATTAATTTTGACACGTAGAAACTGTTTAAATACTGTGTAAAAAAATAGATATGGCTGATTATTTTTAGGCTGTATGTTTTTTTTGCTTTGCTGTGACGTAACTGACTGAACGTGTTAGCAATTTTTCGCGCCAACCTTGTTGCATGTATTTAGCATTATATAAATATTGAAGAGAAATATATTACTAAAGGAAACAGTGGTACAAGGCGTTTTGATGATGTAAAACGCAATATTTCAGAAAATGTAAACTACCTTTATTTAAAACGGTTGTTTGTAAACCATATATTGCAATAAACTGTACGAATGTGATTGGTTAAATACTAATCGGTTTAATTTTGGTTACAATATGTGTCCTGTGATTAACAGAGTTCTATACAAGATTGTAAAACATCTGGTACTAAGCTGATATCGTACGCAAATCAAATTGGTGTACATTTTAATGGGTGCCGTTGCATTGCAAATCAAAAAACCATCCTTGAGTTTAATTAACAATAAGTGTTATGATTTAAAACATTTTTAAATTAGAGGAGGAGAAAGAAAGATTAAGAAAAAAAAGAATAATGACAATCGGACTAACATATCAGGGCCCATACTGGTCTGCTACATCGAAGCTTCCGGAACTTTATTCTTCATACAGCATCGTAATGAATTTGAAATACCTAACATATATCGAAAACATTATGTGATAGTGGATTATTTTTTTTTGCCAAATCAAACCGCTTGTATCCCATGTTGTACTCCTAATCATTCATTCGTTCATATCATTCATTTCGAGTGGCGAAGTATGTTACTTCTTGGTGAGTCGCAACAAAAGCCTCATTATCATTGACTAGTTTAACCTTACTAAGAGATTGTGAAGTGTCTCTCACTCAATGCTTACATATTACATATTTGTTTATCTATAAAACAAAAACGATTCATTTTGCAGTGCTCACTTCTAATTCATTCTACCTTTCCATTATATGTTTTGCTTTTTTATCACAACAATAATATCAGAAAAAAGATTACATAATCATGGATAACAGAAAAATTTGTTCCGTATACAATTACAAATAGCCTAATCGCGGAATACGTTAACACAACCAATGATTAGCAGCGGTTGATAAAAAGTGGACATACGGAATAGTGCTGTTGTCCAATGAACCGAGGTGATTTTTTTAATGTATCGATACAAATTCATTTAGAATGCGTATGCAAAAGAAGCCTTATTAACACCTACTACCAAAGGTGGTGTTGCTCAAGTATCAATAATTACAACGCGAGGAGCATTGCGTCCACACTGCTGCATCTGCATATCGTGTTCTGTGGGTATGCGTTTAGCTATCAACGGAATGGTCTGATTTCTATATTGTTTTTGCGTTCGTATTTTGGATATTTAAGTAGTCATAAACGTTATTGCTCAGTTACTTCGATTAGCAACACTTTTTTGCTTACATCTATAGATACATTCGAGAAAATTTTCGGTCTAATATCAGATTTTAAAAGTACAGTTATTCGGCCATCAAATAGTAAATGTATTTTTATACTGTTGATAGAAAAGAGGTTTGCTAACATGAGAAAACCTTTCCAATGATGAAGGATGTACAATGCGAATTTTAAATCGCATTTTCTAACCCCGTTCAACAAAGAAATTTCTTTGAAACGTACCATCTAATGGTTACTCTAGTGCAGGCGATTTTGCATCGACATGCAAATAGCAGTCATTGGCGTGACGGCCGGGATTTCAATCGACGCTGGATTTATTACGCCGTCCTACAATATCAACGGTCACGCCAATTTGCTCGCCACCATTCAATTTATCTTGGTTTTTGCCATCTCTAGCAACAGCCACCTCCTTAGTTTTAAAGTCCATTTGCTTTTATGTATCACGGGTCACTTTCACTCTCGGATAAATCCAGAATTTTATCAAAGGCAATCATCATTTGTATTGTTTTTAGTAAAATAGATATTTTTACCAAGATTTTTATTATATAAATTCATCTTACAATAGAAAGTGATGCACAAAAATTGTATAATATCTCTGCTGTTACAAGGAAAACAAATAATACCAACGAAAATACATACATATACATACCTACATATTATATAACTTATTTATATTCACGACCTCTTTCACGCCAGTTCTTATACATATGCACATAATTATTTAATTTCTTATTTCATTTTTTTACAGGGAATTCTAAAATATTTTGAGACTGTCCTGTTTTTGCGGATTACGCTATTTTTAGACCCAAGTCAAACATCGTAAATTATAGACGACAAACTAGTAAGTTAAAAATCCTCTCAAGATGATGGATATGAATATGTAACAGACAAATAGTAACTTCCGCATTTACAATATGAATATGAATTAACGCTTTTAAAAATAACAATATTTTCTAATTATTACATATTCGTATCTGGATCCTCACCTGAACATAATAGAAAGAAAAAAACATACAACTCATTTGGAATCCACGCGAATATATATAACGAAATCAAAATAATGCCATCTCCAAATTTCCATACATACCTACATTCCGTCACGTCAAGTTCTTTTTAGGGTAGGCAGAGAGCACGAAGCGCCAAATATCCCTATGTTTGAAGACCTGCCATGCTTCTTCCACATTCATCCAAATTCTTATTCCATATTGATTTCAGATTTTATTTTCAGTTTAACTAACGTTGAGATTATCTGATTTTATTTTATTTTGCCTTTTATATACCTTTTTATAGGCCTTTTGCCTATACGTTTTGAGAAATAGATATCAGACTATAATTATTTATTAATGAAACACGTGACCAGCACGTGATCGATTTCAACGTCGCAATTAACGAGTGTCGCTATAGCGATTAGTTCATGATAAACTGGCGTAAACGCGTTATGCGATTGCTAGTAATTCTTATACTTTTACGTATGTAGACTGCCTCGTTGGTTGAGTGGTTGCAAACGCGGCTGCCGATCAGGGAGTCCTGGGTTCAAATCCCAGGTCGGGTACTATCGGATTCTGCTAATTTAGATGTTCTAGTAGTGACTCGGGGTCTAGATCTATGCCCGGTATAGGCTCACCACTTATCCCATGGGACATAAACGTAACCGGTGAAACGTGAGAGTATACTACACTCCTCTGGTTACACGCCTTGGGTATTATAGGTGTGGGGTTACATTATACCTACATATGTAACATTTTTTAATATTCTCATTATTAAAACCATATACTATCGCAAAACACTTTCTCGTTCCGACCCTTTAATCATTCTATTGTCGGAACACGGGTCTCCTCTCATAATGAGAGGGTTAATCAGCTCTGCAAACACCCTCAATATATTATTACTCTTCGTACACGAAAAAACGCATTGTCTTTACAGGTATGATCGGCCAAAGTACTGGTTTACCACCTTAAGGTTGAATGCCGCTTTCAGATTCATAGGCGATAAAGGTTAGTTTCGCTTGCAGATCGATCTGACAACTGACTCTAACACGTGACCTATGACCTACGTATTCTTATCAATTAGGTTTAAGGTCATTATTATGCATCTCTTTCAGTGATATACTATAAACTTTGATGTAACTTTGGATGACTAGAAAACTAAATCTAAACTGGTACACCACTTTATGGCCCACCGTACAAAGGTAGATTTTCCCGAGAAAACCTCTTCAAAGATCTTAAATGGAGTTAAAAAATCTTTAATGTACAAACCGGCAATAATTATCTCCTTGAAGTTTAAAAGTCTATAAGCATTTATTATATTTTCAAATCATCTAGAGGCTGACGATGATGATGATGATATTTTCAAAAGGTAATTGAACGTAAACTAAGCATGAAAAACATACCGGATGATATTTAAAATAATTTAATATGGATATTGCCTCATAAATACTTCTTCGACGACACTATGATTACGCAAACTGAAGTCTATAAGTTTACAACCTCATAAACCTTTTAATCCAACAGGGGCTTAGATTATTACAGATAAAGGGAACCCAATATTTTTTTTCGCACTTCATCGCGCGGTTATTAAGAACTCATTATGGATACATTGTATATTAATTTTGTAATGTATGATGGGTGTAAATAATTTTCATAACGGTGATATTATTATGTATTCATTGAACGTAGTGAGTGCATCATGTGAGACCTACCACCTTTATTACTGGTTATAAAACTTAAATTGTATTTACGGTAGCAAGAAAACATTGTTTTAATTAATCAGTAGAATTAATAAACAATGAATTTAATATTAATATGTGCTACGATTAATTTTCTATCAGTAAAGTGAATCTGCTCCTTGAGTTCGAATTCTTTTTATACATTTTTCCACCTTCGATATTACCAACGCCCTTTTTCTGTTTAAATAGTTAACTAAAACATTCCTTATATTGAAGTTGTTAAGTGTTAGCTTAAACTTTTGACGCCTTAGATTTTCTTGGCTCTCGCAATGAAAACGTAAAACGTAACTTCACGCCTGTAATCCCCGAAGAGGTAGGCAGAGGAATGCAGAACACTCCCACGTTTCAC
>DWMG01003054.1:0-12381 GCA_018244855.1 Elbella merops
TTTTCTGAAAAAGTTATTGCAATTTATTAAAAATATTTTATTATTAACTTAACAAGATATAAATTTGCCGTTTGTATATACACGGCGCCTTATATTAAATATTCCGATATCAAGCCAACTACTATTTAAAGATTGTCAATTAGTATTTAGATAATTTTTTTTAAATTGTTATCTATTTTTAATATTATTATCTTTTTAATTGACTTAATATTTGTTGAATTTCTTTTTGATATCTTTTTTAATTAAATCTAAATAAGTAAATGGATCTAATCATTTATAAATATCTTCAATTTTACTTATAATATTTTGTAATGGATTAGAATAATATAAAGCAAACTTATTAACTTTATTAATTAAATTAACAAATTTATTTATTACTACATTATAACCTAAATTCTCTGCTAGTAAATTTAAAAATCGTAATATTAATTGGTCAATCTTCGCCTTTACTTTCAATAAAGTAATAAAAATCACTTTCTGTTAAAAAAATATTTACTGCTTTTACTGATTTTAAAACAACATCTTTAAATTGTGTTTTTAATTGTTCTGGTGTTGCATATTTTAATAAATAAAAATGTTATTCAACAAACACAATCTTTTGTCTAAAATTTAAAGTAAAAATCAATAATTTAAAATAAATTTATTAAATAATTTACGAATTATTATTTTTTTGTGTTGTAAATTATTATTTTTATGCTATGAATAAATTAATTAAAAAAGATAAATTTATTTTTTTCTTAGGAATTTTATTTTAATAGATAAATATTTATTATAGTAAAATATCACCAAACTTTTATTTTACCCCATCATAAAATATATATAAGGCGATGATTAGGCTAAAATTAGCTATTAATTAATATTCGTAGTAGATTAAAATTTATTTTAGATATATTAAATACCACAATTAGACCTTTTTTAGGAAATTTTACATCAAGACAACATTTTAAAAAAAATTTTTTTAAATTAAATTAATGTTTGTATATTTTTAATAAAATCTATTTTTTTGTTATGTTTAATTTTATAATTTTGAAAATAAATATTAAAAATAATATTTTTATTTTGTTATTTTTTGTAATTATTGATTTTTATTTTTAATTTGTTATAATATTGTTAATTTTTTATCGTTTAGTTATACAGTAGTATATAGTCAAGTTTATTAATTGTTTGAAGCAGCGATTGTTGGAACGTATTTACACGGGCTAGATGGTGATGAAATTTCACAATATAAAAAACCAGTTCTACCAACAGACATTATTGACCAAATTGGTTTTGTTTTAGCATAACTTATTGGGAGCGACGATTCGCTTAATTTTAAAAAATAGTTATTTTGGTTATTTAGATAACTTTTGAATTTGTTATAATTGATTAAAATGAAAGATGGAGAATAATAATGCGCCAAATTTTAAAAAGTTATTTAAAATCATATTTTAAAAATTGAATCGAAGCAGGGGGTTTAATTCTTTTTATTATCATTATTATTGAAACAATCGCAGGAATTTTATCCGGCTCTTTACAATATAAAATAAAATATAATGATTTAGTATATACATCTGAACAATGAGATTATAATTTTAGTGTTGAAGATTATAAACCTAATTTTATAGAAGATTATTATTTACATAATAAGTTTATTGATAAAAATAAGCAAGAAATTAATGTTACAGGGGTTCGTCAAGCAATTTTAAATGAAAACAGTATTTGGTGAAAAACAACAAAAAGTGTGTGCGCTACTCTTGCAAGTACAGAATTACAGCAAAGTTGTTCAACAAGTCAAATTATTACTAAATTAGCGGAAATTGCGCAATATCGAGGAATGAAGCAAAACATTGATGGTATTAATCCGGTTGGCTATTTTTATTTTAAAAAATATAATTGAAATCAACCAAAAGAAATTGTAACGCGGTTATTACGACAAAAAAAAATGCCAGAATATTATGTTGGTGTTTTTGAAACTATTTATTTTAAACAAGAAAGTGGTTCAAATTATACTTTAAATATTACTCCTGCGATAGTACAAAATCTAGAACAGACAGCCGCCGTTAATTTTAACCAATTGAAATTATACCAAGGACAGTTGCCAACAGCAGATGATGAAGCCGTTGTTAGTAGTTTATTTGCGGAGCAAAATCATTTAAAAATTGGAGATATTTTTCCAGTCATTCCTAACAGCCCAAAATTTAATTTAAAAATTGTTGGAATTGGAAATAATTTAGATAATTTTATTAAGCGGACAAATTTAAAAATTAATAGTATCAATGATATTCGAAAATACGGTGTGTTATTTACAGCTGAGCGTTTCCAAACTCAATTGCGGGATGCAAATATTCGTGGTGAGTTAGGTAATATTACTTTAAAACCAAGTCAAAAAATTTTAATTAAATTAAATTCAAAAAATGCAATTTTAACTTTAAAAGAAAATTTAGCGCAGGGTTATATTAATTCAACAGCAACTTTAATTCCATATGAAAATAGTTATATTGCAATGCAAACACAAAATATTAATATTCAAATTATTTTGCATATTGTAATTGGTTCTGTGCTGTTATTTTTGGGTTTTATTTTTATTAATTATACAATTAAAAAAGATATTAATAAAACTCGTCGCCAAATTGGAATTTTTAAAGCTTTTGGTTATCAAACAACGGAATTATCATGAATTTTTTCAGCAAAGTTTTTTGTCACGATGCTATTTGGTATTATCTTAGGATATTGCGTTAGTATTCCTATTCAGTTATATGTTAATGCATTTTATACAACGGGATTATTAATTCCATTTAAATTAATGTATGTTTCCTGATGATTTATGCTAATTTTGTTTTTAGTTATCCCCATATTTTTTACTACTTTATCATTTTTATTTACAATGAGTTATTTAAAAAAACCAAGTTTAGTATTAATTAATGGTGATTGAAAAATGCATTTTTATGGTTTAATAATTATGATTAAAAAAATTTTTAGTAAAACAAGTTTCTTGTTTCGAATTCAATCAGCATTTACTTTAAAAGGATTTTTAAAATGAATGATTGTAATGTTTATTTTCTTTATTTCTTCATTACTTTTTATCATTCAATTTAATGCATCTGATATTTTTCGACAAATTGTTTATTCGTTTAGTAATGTTTATCAAAAAGATATTGACCATCAATTCCAATTCCCAAGTTTATTAACAATGGCAACAAGTCATCGAACTCCAATGGGGGAAGAAAAATTAAAATTAATAAATAATAATCATTTTCGAGTGTTACCAACAAATGATGTTAAACAAACCCAAGCTGTTTCATTAGCAAAGTTTAATGAATTAGCAATAGCCATTCATAACAATCCAATGGATATGAAATTATGAAAAAAACTCTTTCTTTATCAACCAATTTATTCGTCAGTTTATTTAACTGATTTAATTCAAGTTGTTAAAGATATAACAAATATAACAGTATGAAATTTACCAGATTGAGGAAAAAATATTGTTAATTTAAGTAATCTTATTGACCAGACACACATTAAGACGGTTGTTAGTTTTAATACATTGTATTATAATCCTCAAACAGAATTGCCAGTTCTTAATTTAGCTGTAACTCCAAATAATCGCGAAACAGCGGTAATTAGTGATCTTAATTTAAGGGGGATTGAACAAAATACTTGGACAAAGTTTTATAAAATGGAAGGTGTTAAAAAAACGGTTATTAACGAATTGTTTGCGGCACCATTAACAAAAACACAAATTCCTACAATTATTTCAGAAAAAATAGCTAAATTAAATAATTTGAAAATTAATGACACTTTTGAATTTACCGTTAAAAATGTAAGATCTCCGTATAATATATCAATTGTTGTAAAGGGGATTAATAAAAATGATACAACACAAAGCAATATTTTTATTAATGCTAATACTATTCGGTTTTTATTTTATGATTTTAACGAAAAACCAGTACCAAATGATTTTTATGATGGAATTATTTCTAAGGAAAAAATGATTTATGATAAGATTAACCCAAAAGATTTGCTAATAGGTAAACAAGATTATAAGATTAAATTGCAAAACTTAACAATTAATATTTTTAATCACGATATTACGGATAATTTAGGAAAAATTATTAAAACAATAACTAAAGGTGGTAGTGATATTGGTATATTTACGGGCCCAAATAATGTTGAATTAATTAATTTGCAAAAATTATTAGCATCGGCGGGCTTGGGTATATTAAATGATTTATTGTTAATTTTACAAATATTAAATGGAATTATTATTTTCATTATTTTAGCAGTTATTACTTCTTCGGTAATTGATGAAGCTAGCTCGATTATTTTAACAATGCGAGCCTTAGGATATAAACCGCGGCAAGTAAACTTTATCGTAATTGGTAATTATGTTCTTGGTATTTTATTTAGCTTCTTTCTGGCATATGTTATTTCCTTACTAATTTGGTACTTTGTTGTTAACATTATTTTAGAACAGTTTAAATTTGTTATTAATTTACCATTAAATTGACAAACACCATTAAAAGTTGGGACTATTATTAGTATTATTTTATTTCTATCATGACTATTATCTATATATTTAGTAAAAAAACAAAAACTAAATGAATTAACTGAGTAAAATAGGTTATAATAAAATTATAAAATTTTAGATTAAATCATTGATTTAAGAATAGTAATTAATATGCCTATCTTCAGAGAAGTTATGGTTTTTGCAAATAACCGGCGAGATATTAAGGAATTAACCTAATGGTATCCTCTAATCCCGGTCAGATTATTAATATTAGTGATTAGTTAACTGTAATTAAGACTATTTATTAGTAAAAAAAGAATGGTACAGCAAGAAATTACCCCTTGTTTATATTTTTTTAATATAGACAAGGATTTTTCTAACTTAATTAGAATTCAGGGAGAAAGGATTAAACAATGGAAAAAGAATTATACTTATTATTTACCCAAGCAACAAAAAACATTAAATCAGCAAAAACAGTGTCGGAAGTTAATGCAGTTCAATTAAAATATTTAGGAAAAAAATCAATGTTGAATGATTTATTGAAAAAAATGAAAGATTTAAAACATCAAGAACGTTTAATAATTGGTCAAAAAGCAAATCAAATTAAAAGGGAATTAACTGAAATATGTCAAGTTAAAAAAACCGAATTAGAAAATGTTTTATTAATTGCAACAATTGAACAAGAAAAAATTGATTTATCATTACCAGGATATAATTTAGTATTAGCAACAAAGCACCCATTAAACCAAGTTATTGATGAAATTTCGCAATTATTTCAAGAATTAGGATATGATATTGTGTTTGGAACTGAAGTTGATGATGATGAATATAATTTTCAACGCTTAAATTTGCCATTAGGGCATCCAGCTCGTGATATGCAAGATACATTTTATTTGTCTAAAAACACATTATTACGAACACACTGTACCAATATGACGGCCCGCGCAATTTCACAGATGAAAAGTAAAAATGAAATAATTGCAATGATTTCAACCGGAAATACTTATCGCCGTGATGATGATGATATTACACATTCACATCAATTTATGCAAGTTGATGGGGTTTTAGTTGCTCCAAATATCACTTTTGCTAATTTAAAATGAACAATTCAATACTTTTGCCGGCGGATTTTTGGTGAAGCAACACAAATCCGTTTGCGGCCAAGTTTTTTTCCATTTACAGAACCATCTGTTGAAGTTGATGTTACTTGTGTTAATTGTCAAGGTAAAAGTTGTTCAATTTGCAAGCAAACTGGTTGAATCGAGATTATGGGTTCTGGGATGATTAATCCGCTTGTTTATCAAGCGTGTGGACAGGATCCAACATTAACTGGTTTTGCTTTTGGCATTGGGATTGAACGAATTGCGATATTAAAATATGGGATTGATGATATTCGTCGTTTTTATATGAATGACATCCGCTTTTTAGAACAATTTAAGAAATTTGATTAGGAGGTTTAAAATGATTATTACAAGAAGATGATTAAATAAATATATTAATTTTACCGATATTAGTAATGCTGATATTGTTGCCGCTTTAAATAGTTTAGGTTTTGAAGTAGAACGTACGCATAATTTTGATCGTAATAGTAATATTGTTTGCGGTCGAATTCAAGTTGTTAATGAAATTCCTGATACGCATTTAAAGTTTTGTATAGTTGATACAGGTCAAGAATTAGTTGATTCAATTGTTTGCAAAGCTAGTAACCACGCGGAAAACGGATATGTTGTTGTTGCTCGCCCAGGAGCACTGTTAGCGGATGGCACAAAAATTACAAAACGCGAAATTAAAGGATATCCTTCGAAAGGAATGATGTGTTCATTAAGTGAATTAGGAATTTCTGAAAAATATTTAACGCCAGCCGAACAAGATGAAATTATTTTAACTTTTAATGAAAAAGAAGGTTCATATTATATGGATGGTGCCGAGGATGTTTTAACTAAAATTGGTTTAACTGATTATTTGTTTGAGATTGATTTAACATTAAACCGCAGTGATTGCTTAAGCGCTTATGAATTAGCCCGTGAATTAGCCCACTATTTTAAATGTGATTTTTTTCCTTTAGAATTAGAATCAACAGAAAATTTAAAAGAATATCAAAATTCGTTAAAAGTAGGAATTGCAACATCATCAGTTGAATCAGCAATTAGTGTTAATATTAAATTAAAGTCCGGGGGGAATCCTCTAAAATTATCAGATCGAATTTGGTTAAAAATTAATGAATATCAATCAAATGTAGCAGACCCATTTAGCGATTTAGCAATTAAAGCAACCATTGAAACTGGGCAACCATTATTACTTTATGATTTTAATAAAATTAAAAACCCTTTAAAAATTACTGATGATTATGAAAATAAAATTTTTAATATTAAAAAAGGTGATTTAGTAGTTCTTGACAAGAATCAATTTGTGGAATTAATTGGTGTTCGCATTAATCCGACTTATGCCATTGGTGCTACAACAACAGAGATAACAGTGTTAGCGCTCCATTTAAATCATATTATAATGCGTCAACAACAACGAAAAGTTGGTATTAGTAACATTAATTTACAACGTTATATCAAACCCCTTAGCTATGCCGCTGTTGAATTGGGATTATCGCGTTATTTGTATTTATTAAAAATTAACGGCTTCTTAGCCGAGGTATCAGTTTTAAACTTTATTAAAGAATATAAGAAAACAGTTGATCCAATTAACATTACTTTACTTGAGATTAATCAATTTATCGGTCATTCTTTTACCTTATTAGAAATTAAAGCTTTATTAGAACCATTAGCTTTCCAATTTAAAGCAGAAGGTGAAAAATTATTTGTGACACCACCAGTAACTCGTACCGATATTTTTCAGAAAGCCGATTTGATTGAAGAAATTGCTCGGTTATTTGGTTATAATAATATTGTTGCCCAACCGCCAGTCTTACCAAATTTAGTTAAAGCTAAACGCCCTACTGAAAAAACAATTAAAAATTTTGAAACTTTCTTTTTAAATAATGGTTTTTATCAGGCAAAAACATATGCGCTAGTTAAACAAGAAGAAATTACCCATTTTAATTTTTTTAATTATCAAAAACCATATCAATTACTATCTCTATTATCGGAAGAACATGCCGTAATGCGGTTAAGTTTAACAAATAGTTTATTAAACAGCGTTAAATATAATAATTCTCGAAATCAAAAAAATGTTAAGTTATTTACTGTTGAAAAAATTTATGTAAATGAGAAAAGTTATTATCATGGGGCATTTGTAAGTCAAGTAGAAATTGTTCAAAATAAAATAACGGGCGATAGTATTTCTAATTCGTATTATTATATTAAAAGTTTATTGGAAGCTTATTTGCGAAGTGAACAAATTGATATTGATGAATTATCATATCAACCAGCACCAAAAAATAAAATTTACCACCCCTATCAAACTAGTCATGTTTTTTTAGGAAAAAAATTATTAGCAATTATTGGTATGATTCATTCTAGTTATCAAAAAAAAGTTGATTTAAAAAGTACAACTTATTTTGGCGAAATTAATTTTGAAGTAATTTTTAATTATCCGCATAAGAAACAAACATTTTTCATACCGCCTTCTAAATTTAGCGCAAGTAGTCGTGACATTTCAATTTGAATACCATTAACAGTGACCTACGAACAAATTAAGAAAAAGATTTTAACAGGAGTTAAAAATGTTGTTGCAATAGAAGTGGTTGACAAGTATTTTAATAATAAAGAAATGCCCAATCATGTTTCTTTAACAATTAGTTTTACATTTAATGATATGGCAAAACAATTAACCGAAACAGATATTAACCAACAATTTGAACAAATTAAAATGAATTTGAAGAAATTACGATTACAAATTCGATAGAAAAAACATTTATGTATTTAAGGATTAAAGTAATTTATGAACACTAAATCTTAATCCTTTTAATTATAACTTGGTTTATTTTTCATATAAAAAGAACATCTTTTGAAACAGATGTTCACCAGTTATTTTATTTTTTTAATATATTCGCGCCATTTATCAATGGCTGCACAATAATCTTGATATTCTTCATTATGAGTAGGATGATATTTTGCAATTAACATTCCAAAAACAATATTAATTAGCATCAACCGCGAAACATAATGGGGATTATCAACAAAAAAATTTAGAATTTCAGTATTTTCTAAGGTTAGTTTTTGTAAATTAGGTGGTCCTTTATATTCTTTATTAATCGTTAATAAAATAATTTTAACATTTCGTTTTGTTGCAATTTCAATTAGGAAATGATATTCAGCATCTTGTAAGCTTTTTGAAATTAAAATTAATAAATCATTTTCGCTAAGAGTTTCAATTAATTGAATTGTGGCATAATAATTAATAAGATAAGTTGAGTTATATTTTAAAACATTTAAATGTAAATTTAAATTTTCGCAAATTAAATTATGAAGACTAATTCCCCAAATAACAATTCGTTCGCTAGCATAAATTTTATCAATGAATTTTTCTAATTCATCAATTTTTAAATTTCGATAAGTTTCATCTAATGCATAAATATGCAGTTTATAAATATTATCAATAATATTATGGATAGTTGTATCATTTTCTTGGATATCAAATTCCTTGATATTATTATACTTTCCGGCAACTCATACTTTAAATTTACTATAATTTTCAAACCCCAATTTTTTAACTAAACGACTTAATGTAGAAGTATTTATGAAAAGACTATCTGCTAATTCGTTAATAGTTAACTCTAAAACACTCTTAATGTTATTATTTAATTTTTTAATTAATTGAATTTGTAAATCAGTTAATTGGTTTTCTTTTTCGTATGTTATAATTTTCATTTTGGCCCCCTATTTTTTACATAACACTTATATTTTATAAAAATAAATGTATAATTATATTATATTATATTAATGAATAATTTAACAAAAGATTTATTAGGATAATATTATTCAAATTTGGCAACAAAATTAAATAAAATAATTAGGGAACAAAATAATTTATACAGAAACAAATTTTATTAAACAACCGCAAGTTAGTGTTGATATACCATTAAATATTAGTTCAGAATTATTATATTATTCGGTTAATATTAGAGGAATAAAAGATGTTAATATTAAGGGAATAATTACTTATAATCCAAATCTTAATGCAATTAATATTGTTTTGACAATTATTGGCGACGTTTTTGTTGAGCATGCTCATACATTAGAACATTTTGCTGCTCTAATTAATTTAGAATAAAATGATGAGTATAGTTTTAAATTTTATAAAAAAAGTGATATTAATTACTTAAATTAGCAAAATTTTGATATAATAAAATATGCGTGAGATGAAATAATTATGAATATTTCTATTAATTTATCTAAAAATAGCGATAAGATAATTAGTGGTGATTCAACTTGGCAAGTTTTTTTGAGGAATAATTTGCGGTGTATCAAGCGGATCAATCGGATTCGCGATTAGAACAATTACACTAAAAATTAGTTAAAACAACAAAGGAGAAAAAATAATGGCGGTACCATTTAGAAAAACATCCAAACAGGCAAAAAGAAAACGCCGAACACATTTTAAATTAGTTGGAGCAACTTTGATAGCATGTAAAAATTGTGGAGCATTAATTAAACCACATAGAGTTTGCCGTGAATGTGGATATTATAAGGATAAAGAAGTTATTAGAGTTGATTAGGTTATAATAACTAATTATAGGAAAGGAAAGACTGCATCACAAAAAGTAAGTAAAGAAAAAATATTTTGCTATAGACTGAACCGTGTTTAGTAAGTATTAATAAAAAAGTTTATAAACTTTTATTTATTATATCTTTTTCTTTACGGCTTGAATATCATTTATTTAATTTTTTAACATCATTAATATATTCATCATGCGATAAATAAATATTATTATGAATTGTTTCTTTTTTAATAAAGGGCGAAAACTTTCAATAACAATATTATCAGCAAAATGATAATTTTTACCCATAGAAATTATAATTCTGGAATGGCAAAACTTTTTAGACAAATTTTATGTAGAGTAATAATCCCTGTATTGTGCTGTTGATAAATAATTTAATTTACTATGAATTCTAATATTGTTATATCAATTAATATAATCAAATAATTATAACTTAAATTGTTCGATAGTTTTAAAAATTCTATTTTTAATAAATTCAGTTTTAAAAATTTTATATTTAGATTAATAAACTGCGTTATCATAAGAACAGAACATCTTGGTCTGCTGTAAGAATTTTGAATGTTATTTTTAGTTAAAAAGTTATAAATAAGATTGTTGTTAAATTAAATAACTTGATTAGTGTAAAATATTTTAATATCATTTAATGTAAAGTTAATTTTATTAAAGGTATTTTTAACTAATTAGGTAGTCGGAAAAAGCTTATGTTTTATAAAAAATATAAGCTTTTTTCTTGCCACCTAATTCACGATATGTCCCTATAGTGTTTATATACGTCCCCATTTATTTGCACTTCAATCTTTTTGTTAATTTTATTCCTATTTTATTGTTATTTAGATATTTTATTATTTCTTATTATCGACTATATGTGTTTCGTCTTACTAAATTTGTTCAAAAGTAAATCTTGAATTCGTTTTGTTTAATTCTTTTATATCTTTTGGAAAAAAGTTATTAACCTTATAAATTGTAAATGCCAACCGATAAAAAGTTAACTATTAATTTAGTTAACTTTTTTAAGTTAATTATAGGGGGTTGAAATTATGCAAACAAAGAAATATTTTATTTTGCGGTCGTTAGCCACAAAATATTATTACTTCGTATAAATTACAATATAATGTAAAATTTGGTGTATATTTTAAAACAATGTATAAATATATTAGATTAGGTTATTTTAATTTAAAAAAAGAAATGTTATATTTTAAAAATAAAAAAAGAAAAAGAAAAAATGGCGAAAAAATGATAATCGCGGAAAATTACTTAATATTAGAGATTATAAGTAATTTTTAAATGATTATGAAAACGATTTAAGTTTTAGTGGAATTTTAGAAATGGATAATCTTGATTGTGGTAATTTTAATTTGTTATTTTTATTAAATCGTAAATTTAAAATAATTTTTTATGATATTTTATTTAGTAAAAAGACAAGTATTGTATTAACAATTTTAATGAAAATGATTAACCAAATTGGTATTAGCAAATTTAGTTGTATTTTAACTGATAGAGGAAAAGAATTTTATAGATAAAAAACAATAGAAAAACATTTTAAAATAAAAGTCTATTTTTGTGATACCTGCAAACATCGTCAGAAAGAATTAGGTAGAAAGAATAAATATAGATATAAGGCGATGATTAGATCAAAATGAGCCACTAATTAATATTCGTAGTAGGATTAAAATTTATTTTAGATAGGCGTCCTGTACGATGAACCGGCAAAAAATAACTCTTGCGAGATTGTTTTTTATTTTTTATATTAAAAAACATAAATTTATTTGCATTATTCATCGGATAGTATCTTTAAATTTAGAACTTTTATCATAAAAACAGATTAAATTCTGTTTTCCTTATACAAAATAAACGATATTTTTTATAAATCCTTTCAATAAAGGTGTTGTCCGATGAATAATTAAGCACTTAAAATTTAATATTTTGATGCTTAAAGATGGGCAACCCATTTATGGCGCTAAGATTTAAAGAAAGTGTGAAAGCGATTGGATTTATTACTATTTATTTCTTTAATTATCGACAAGATTAATCCCTTGTTAAATGTCCAGGGCTCGTGTTTTTTGTTTGTTTTCACAAAATAGTGCGTTTAAACCGAAAAAACAATATTGGACACTAAAAAAACAAGATGGTTGGAACCACAAGAGTTATTGAGCGCGTAAAATAAACGTTTGGTATAAAATTTCCAAAAAATAAGAAAAAGATAGATATAAAATTCTATCTTTTT